>WTSP01025368.1:0-11317 GCA_025331215.1 Actenoides lindsayi | reverse complement strand
CACCATTGCAGGGGAGGTTGGCCGGGGCTCTGAGCACCCTGCTCTAGTTGCAGATGGCCCTGCTCCCTGCAGGGGGCATAGAACTAGATAACCTTGAAAGCTCCCTTCCCACCCAAATTATTCCATGATTCTATGAAAACCCTCTTGCTCAGATCAAAACAGCAGAACAGGGTCTTACTGTGCACCCCAGGACAGTGACAGAACCACCAGCATTTCAGATTGTCCTGAACTGTGTCCCACTTGCTATGATCACATCCTGCCAGGCACAGCTCTGCTATTCCTTCTCCAACAGCATCTCGAGGCTACTGCAACTCCAGTGTCACATTTCTTATTTTACTAAACATTTCCAGACGTGCCCGGCGATGTAGCCACAGGATTTTGCCAGCAAGCACACTAAACACATATCTGCACCTCAAGAGCCACCTGCACTGAGCCACGTTCCCTCTTCCTCCTCCCTTCTCTGGTCGTTGCATTAAATTGCTCCCTGCTCACACGGCTCTCGCGTTGCTGAAATGGGATGATCTGAATGTGAGCTGTCGTATTGAGGCAAAAAATGTCACCGTGCTCAGAACACAGCTGCAGAACAGGCAGCAAGTGGGAATTTGTTAAATTAGCTCATCAGACTGATTCTTCTGTTGCTTCGTTCCTGCATTTGGTGTGAGAACAGAATGACTGGGCGAAGGTGGGAAACCTTCTGTTAATCTTCTGGGAAGGATAAAAATATGCGAAAGCAGGAAGCACGGAGAAAGTATGCGAGTAGCTCTGAAAGAAGACAAAAGATTAGATTATTTTACTATATCCTTGTGTATCACAGTGTTACCCAAACAAGACCATCATCGTACTCCATCTCTCAGCTTCGGCGTAGCCAGCAGTGACTTTCAGGCCTCTGCATAAAAACATTCCTTACACGAGGGGCTCAGTTCAGTTCTGCAGTGTCGCGACACGCGATTGAGTTTGGTTCAGCGGCAATTGGCCGCCGTGGCATCCTCAGACCCGCGGCTGAAAGGAGCTGTTGCCTTGGCTGTTGGGCTAGTTGTTCGAAACACTGTTCTCAGGAGCTGTAGCGTTGTCGTGTTCAAACTCAAGGTGTCCACCACGGGGTTTTTGTACCTGTATGAAATTAAACGTCACGTGTCATAAAAGCTCCAGTTTCTAAAGTGTTTCCGACCCCAAGGGACCAGCAATTCCTCTGGCTCATCTGGAGGTTATGGAGTCAGAGAACAGGACTTGAGGGGTTTCATATGCACCTTGTTTTTCTTTGAAAGGGCTCGTAGGGACTTCTCAAACTGGCGTTTTCAGTATTAAAGAGTTGTCATGAGCCTGGGAATTAAAACCAGTGCTTTAGGAAGACCCTTACTCTGCTTCCAGATTTGTAACTGTTCAGCCGAGTCTGTTGATTTATTTATTGTGTTCTCTTCCTTCACCAGCAGCTTGGGAAGTTCAAAGGTTAAACTACTTATAAACTGACTTTTCACACAGGATTATTTCACGCTTTGCTGCCCAGGTTTGCCCTGTAACAGATTTGCCAAACAGTTTTGCTGCACTCAAGCGATTGCCAGGTCCCAGCTTGAACAACAGCGACATCAATATCAGCGTGCTACCTGCTGTGGAAAGTTGCTAGTAAAAGGCTTTGCCATCGTAAACCAAATCTGATGTCAAAGCTGTGCTGTTTTCTCCGTGTGTACAGTCCCTCCCAGAGGCGGTGAACTCACGTTCTGCTGAGGATGTGAGATCCCACTCCTCTCTGGAATAGCCAGTGAATCGTTTCTCAGCTAAAACAACACAAAACAGAAAAAAAAAAAATGCCATTGTCATAAAGCAGTTATACTACAGTCAGCAAATGAACTGCAGGGAATACTGGCAGGATCCAGTTGCTGTCAGCATCTTTGATCGGAGATCACAACGTAATAATAAAACAATCCAGCAACTCATCACCATGAGAAGCTGCAGCACTACCTTCTACTAGAGTCACTCCGCTCTGACCACCACAGCAAGCTGGAATGTGCTCTTCATTTTCCTCCTGTGGGGTTTTTCCCCTCTTTACTAGAAATACGATTGTAGATTTATTTATTTTTTTTCCCCTACCACTTCTTTCAAAGCAGGGGGCATTTCCTTTTAAAATGTTGAATGACACCAAAAAATCATAAGGAGACTGTTAGCGTAGCCTGTTGCTTCAGATTGACACCTCCAGCTATGACATACTCTTCACACAGCATCTCAGGCATGACAGAAATCCCTGGTAAACAGCAGAAGAAAAAGGATCTTCCTGTTCACAACCTAACAGTGGAGATCTCATTTGTGCTTAAATCAGAAGGCCCAGGTTTGGTCTCTAGTCTTTCATTTACAGCACCAACACATGCCTGACTTGCCCAGGGATAATTGTTTCCTGTGCTTCACAATCTCCTAAGCTTAAAGAGCTTTTAAAAATGTGCTCACCTGGATATTCCTGCAATAATGTGATCAAATTCAGTGGAATTCAGTGGAAGAAGGCTTCACTTTTGTGATCTTATTAATGTTTATCAATATTTAAAGGGTGGGTGTCAAGAGGATGGGGCCAGACTCTTGTCAGTGGTGCCCAGTGACAGGACAAGGAGCAATGGGCACAAACTGGAACCCAGGAGGTCCCATCTGAGCAGAAGGAGAAAATTCTTTCTCTGGCCCGGGCTGCTCAGAGAGGTTGTGGAGTCTCCTTCCCTGGAGAGATTCCAAACCCACCTAGATAATGTGATCCTGGGCCCCCTGCTCTGGGTGACCCTGCTGGATGGAGCAGGGGGGTGGGACCACATGACCTCTAGAAGTCACTTCCAACCCCAACTACGCTGGGATTCTGGGCTTTACTACAGGATAAAAGATCACCCATGAGCAAGCACCAGGAAGACGTTGCTGCACTGTAAGCTATGTTCTGATTTGAACCGTGGTAACTTGCTCAAGTGCCTACATCAAATCCACCCTTATTTTCCTTCCCCCTTATAAAAATGCGTAAGATCTTCAGGGTGCTGCTACAGCAGCTTCATTTTTTAATTTTACAGAGGAAAATACATCTTGTTGCCCTGTTAGTTTGTTGCCCCAACTAAAATAACAAGGTATTTCTTTGTTATTTCCTCACCTTTTCGACTCTCTTTTTACTCTCTCTCTCTGTGCTTACTTTTCTCTGTCATGTTATGAAGAATCGTTTGGTTCCAGGAAATATCTAGCTTATTTTACCGTTGTATCAGCATTCATTTACTATTGTTTCCTAAGGAAGTTGCTGCTTTCACATGTTTTGTGTGGATCAAGAGAGATTGGTATCTCATTCATTGGTTTCCTTTTTTTTTTGTTAGGAAAAAAAAAACTTACCATAGCATCAAAGGTAAAAAATTAACACACTGTGCACACAATTTTGCAGCTGCATCAGCAGCAGGAAAACAAAGGTTGCCAAACAAAGCATTTGTTTAAACAAGTGACAGGCATTCATAATTATACTCGCTGCTGAGCATGAGAATATAGAAACAAAGGCATGAAGAACACAGAAGATGTGATCAGGGTACAGAAGTAATTCCAGAGCTTTTGCCGTAAGAACTCTGTAGGAATAATTTTCATTCCTGTGGATAAAATCCTTGATCGTGTCCTATGCTATTAAAACCAAAACGAGTACTTGAAGTGCCCCTGTCGATTCAGTTTCTGTTTCACTGACTTTATTTTCTATATGCTAACTCTGATAGCTGGGGAGGGACAAAAACACCTCCTTGTGAACACGGCATCGCGCTATCTTTGGACATAAAGATGCTTAATTAGAAGTTATATAATAGACATTTCTGAAACACAGGTAATATTGATGCTGTTTGTAAACTTGCTGGAGCATTTCTCCTTTTATCAAGAGAAAACCTCTCTGCTGTTGAAATCTGTTGTAGGTTTCCCTCCTCCAAGGTACCTATTTCCTCATCACTTACTTTTGAGACACCACGTCCGTTTTCAATTCTCTCAGAATTGTTCTTTGCTTTTACAACAGAAAACAAGTCAGGATCAAGTGGGTTTAGCTCCACAGCTAGTGTTGTGACCTGGGGCAAGACACAGACATTTTCTGTTCCAACTCTGATCGCACTTCTGGTTTAGGCTGAGTCAACTCCACTTAATTCAATGAAGATACTCCTTATTTTCATGAGTCGGGATGGAAGAAAAGGCCTTGAATTCCTACAGCAGAGAGAAAAACATCATTACACATTTGGTCATCTAGCTGGTCAAAGTTCCTGGTCTTCTAGGGTCACTTTTTGCCAGTCTGAGAAATAAGGTGAGAAAGGTCAGACATGAGCTCGATGTTATCTTATTTATTTACCTACTGTTCCATCTCCCTGTATACATCAGGAAAAAAAATGACAGGAGGCTGTTCCCCTTCTCAGAAACACACCGCTCTAGCAAGCTCTGTATTTGCACTTTGTCTGACTCCGGTCTCGCCGGGATCACGCTGTTTCTGCTGCCCTTTTCCCTCCAGTACACAGCTGCTATCTTAGCCCAGTATTTGCCAGCGTGCCCAGCTTTGCTCAGGTTTGCCCCAGACCGTGTTTACTCGGGCAGGTACCATTATCATCATCGGTCTTTTTTGTGTTGTTTTCACTGGGAATATCGAAAGCCTACAGGGGAGCTCCTTGCACTTACTGATTTTAGAGGATTTTTATCCTTTTCTTCAGACTGAGGGTTGCCCGAGAGCAGCTTTTTCATGCAGTCTGTAATCCCCACCTTCATAGATTTCCTTTTCAGAAATCCAGCTACAAAATGTTGCATAACATCAAGGAATCATTCATATTATTACCCTAAGCTGAATGTGACCATCTCCCCCTTTTGGGCCTGCATCCGTTTAGACATATGTTCCAAATTATTTGCAATGGAACCCCATTTTTTTATTCAGATGTGAGAAGTAAATTAAGTGTAAATCTTCATCAGAGGCCAGAGTGACAGAATGTCCCCTCAGCACGTTTCCCTGTAACACCACGTTTGTCAGGATGGCAGGTAGGGCTGGCACCTGGAGCGGTCCCAACAAGCCAGCTCAGTTGGCACCTCCTGGAGGGCAGGAAAGGCCAGCACCAAATCCTGCATTCAGGGCTGGTATAATCCCATGCTTCAGCACAACCTGCGGACTGACTGCGAGGGTGAAAAGCTCTGGAGAAAAGTACTGCAGATCCTGGAGGGCAAGCTGAACAGCTATCAGCAAGGCACCCATGCAGTGATGAAGGTTAATGGCATAACGGGTTATATTAGAAAGAGCATGGCCAGCACATCAAGAGACTATTTCCCACTACTCAGCACTGGTGAGGACATATCTGGAATACTCTGTCCTGTTTGGGCACCTCAACACAAGACAGAGACTGAAAATCCAGAGGGAGCAGAGGTGGTAAGGGGGCTGGTGAGCTCCATCACATTACAAAGTGTCCTAGCAAAATTCAGACATCAAAGACAAGCTTCCTTTAGGCTGCAGTACTTCTAAGATGGGAAGTGTGAGCCAATCCATGGAGAAATGAACGTGAAAATCCACTTGGGAAAGACCAGAGTGCATTGTGAAAGCTGCCCCAGGTGCTACTCCGTAGAGGTTTCACGTGGACTCCGCAGCAGCGATGCCATCCCAGGCAGCAGCCACTACTTAATGGATCATCTTGTCAGCTGTTATACAACAATCACTAATAATTAATAGTTTCAATGACCCTGCCAAGCCTCACCTGCAGCCTCTACTTCCAGCCCTGCCCACAGGCCAGGAGCCCATTCAAGCTCAGCCCTGGGCCCTTGAGCTCTGTTGTCAGGGCCCTTGCCTTCAAGTTTGTCTTTGGCTCTGTCTCTAGTAAGGACTTTGGACTCCAGTTGTTGCTTGTCTTTGGCCCTGTCTCCTTTTCTTCCTGCCTGGGCTCTCTGGTTGGACTTTGGACCTTGTTTGTCACTGGTGGTGTTTGGGATTCTCAGTGGACCCTTTAACCAGCAGCCAGCTCAGCCTGCTGTGTGTGGCTTCCATGGGTGGCACCTTGCTGGCGAGGGCACTGCCTGTGCCAGGGTCATCCTTGGCTCCCTGCCCCTGTCCTTGGAGCAGAGCCAGCCCTTGCTGCTCCCTGACATGCCCAGGCACCCCTTCCACCTTCCATTCCCATTTGGCCCGTTATAATCTGTAACATTGTAAGAAGTCTGTAGGGAATTAAGTGTTTGCCTGTGTTTCTGTGCGTGGCAGGAGAAACTACAGCTCTAACTCAGAAGCTCCTCGTGTCTGTGCCATTTCCCAGGACTGTAGCTATGGGAGGAAGAGCAAACATCCCCTCAAAGAATGGAAGGATGGCCTTCCTATATGGATCTTTCACATGAGATAACAAAGTTGTTGGAATTGCATGTGGAAACAATGAGAGTATCATTCTTCATCCTTTCATCCCTAAGACACATAGGTGGGAAAACATCTCAGTCTATTCTCCCTACTGGAAATCAAAACCAACCATTCAGCTGGGTCAAAGTGGTGTGTGAGCAGGAGGAGTAATGATGGTTCCTCGTGTTTGTTTCTACTTCTAGGCTATACAAAATTATCCCTCTCTGGGACATCTGATAGTTCAGAAGAACAGTTTCCTCCCCTTGAGGCAGCAATGGTGCTGTGCTGTATTCTTGGAGCTAGAAGACTCTTCTGCAGAAGGCTGCTCCCTTTCCTGTTCTCCTGGGCAATTCCTGCAGATCTACTAGATTTCTGTGAATGCCTCAGTTTGAGCAGTCACCAGTCCTCAGAACTGCATCTGTTAACAACAGCAACTCTTAGCTATCAGTATTCAAATATACAACTACTCATATTCAAAGCTTGAAGGAATGATAAGAAACCTCTCCTTGCATACAAGAGAGTGATTTCTGTAACCCTTCGGTGTTCCTGTGAGCCAGATGAGAAAGAACCTGGAAAGCACATGTAGAATAATCATCAACTAGCCAGCTCTCCACCAAAATGTTGAGCCAATGAAGAAGCCAGTCTAGGGACGAGTTGAAAATTAACTACTTGATTAGCTCCACCTCTCCAACCAGGAAAGGGTGCTCTTGAAACACGTTATAAATCGGTCTGGAGACCCCCTCGGTCATCCTGAAGCTTTATATCCACAGGATTTTCTTCCTCTGCTTTGTGGTCGCTAGAATTTGGAAAGCTCCCCTGGCCGTTTGACGAAGGAAAGATTTCAAGCTCCAAGGTGATAGGAATGAACAGTGTGAAGGCAAATACCCTGGCAAGTTTATTCAAGCGGCTGAAACCGCTCCGCAGTCGGGCGCCGGTGCCAGCACGGCTCTGCAGCCTGGCCGCCTGCACGCGTGGGACCAGGAGCGATGCCTGTAAGTCTGTTTCTTTTTATCCCACTAGTACCGGCCACCTGCTTTTAGGGAGAGGCAGAACTACAGAGACAACAAACGTAGCGAAGCGTTTGCTTTCTCCTTCGCCAGCTAGCCAAAAAAAAAAAAGGGAAATTTGAGAACGTGACTGAAAGATGAAAGAAAAAAAGAGCGACTCGAATGAGAGGAACTAGAGGTAGAAATGCCTGATTGAATTGCATGAGTTCTCTCCTCTCTCTTGCTCTTTGTTACTTCTGCTGTGTCAGTGTTGGTGGGTTGCTTGTCGTTGTCACTTGTAACTACGAGGAAGAAAGAGGCTATGCAACCATTAATTATTAATTCTGTCCTGCAAAGTTTTGACTGGTTTCGATGAAAACTGGATTCCTAAGTGCAGCTTAAAGCACATTTAACACAAATTGATCCTGAGTGACTTCGAATTTAACAGACATTACAATGTTTAGTTTTGAAAAGGAGGCCTAACAGGAGTACAAACCACAAAACCCTCCAGATGTGGCGTGTAGGAAAACTACAGTGAATCCCTTCTTGGCGTGCAGGAAGATGGCAAAGGTTTAGTTATTTAAAATACCAATTAACTTATCTACAAATAAGATGAGGCCAGGCAGAGCCCGCGTGTCTGCTCGCCTGCGTGCAGATAATGTCAGCTGGAGCTATAGTCATTTTTTACATCTAGGAAATGCTTTTGTTTCCTAATTTATTTATTTTTTTTTCTCTGTAAATGTATTCAAGTTGCTAACAAAGAACAGACAGATTTCTCCTTGAATACCAAGATGTGATTCTCATCTAATTAAATCATCAAACAGCAACTTCTGTGTTTACTTAGCTGATGAGAAAACAGCTGATTTCGCGACAGGTCTAAACCAAAGCAGAATGGAGACAAGCACGAGGCTTTGTTTCTATTGCAAGCTAGAAGAAATATTCAGGAACCTTCAGTGTTTAATAAATCTACACTTGTAAATGTACTTTTGAAGCTGACACCAAAACACTTCCTGCCACTGAGCGACTGTCATTTCAGAAACCTGGCAGATCAGCTGCCAAGTGCAGAGTGTGGTAAGAATTCCTAGACACAGAAGCTTTATGCAGTATATAGCGTGCAAGCTTCCCTGTTCCTCAGCACATCAGAAAGAATTCAGAGCAGTTCTCAAAGATACGCTGATTGCAATGTTTTCCAGACATCTCAGGCTAAATTTTCTCTTTTTTTCTGCTAGTCTGGACTTCAAGAAGGGACCATATTACAATTAAGCGTTGCATTTCTGTTCCATCAGTGAAGGTATCACTCTAGGAAAATTATTGGAAATTGTTCAGTGGAGTAAGAAGGTAAACTGGAGAAAAGCTGAGATGTCTACATGTGATGGAGAAGGTAACTGGGTTTTGGCTACCCGTGGTCCATCAGTTCCCAGTAAAGGGCTCCATGATGCCATACTTTTTTTGCTGTGGATGCTTGTCCGTGGGGGACTGCACTGAAAAACCAAAGCTCGCTTCACGCGAACACACATTCCAGGAAGAGATGGTACAAGGCTGTTCCACCATAAGACCACTGCTGATTAAATTAACTGCAATTGCTATCTACCTCTTTTCACTCACATCCCTCTTCCCGATTTAAGGCAGATGCTATTTATTCCTTCAATCTTTCTCTACTACTCCGTGACATTGATGCAGGAAATGCCAAAACAAACTGATTCAGGGAAACGCTATCTTTGGAATGGCTGGTTTTGGCTGCCAGGGAATAGACAGTAGCGCTGAACAAGCCAGCCTGTGGGTTCCTCCATCTGGTTGCTAGACCCTGTACACAACATGCAGCCAAAGCAAAAAGCACATTCCATTAAATTCCACTACTCCCAGCTGACAGTACAAACAGCGCTTGCAGTGACAAAAACTTGATCAAAGAAATGGTAAAATTGGGACTGTTGAGCTCTTGGGTAACGTCTTCAATGTAAAGTTCACCATTTTCCCAAACCTCTTCTCTTTCCTCCCTCACCCTTCCCACACACAGAAGTAGTCTCTCACCAAGCTGGGTGGTGAAGCTTTCACTTGGCAGTTAACTCAGACACTGGCTGTGAGGATATAGGTTAAACAATTCAAAGGCTGACACAGGTTAAACAATTCAAAGGATGACACTTCCCAGTGTCCCAGCCTTTGCTGGATTCCCCTTGGGTCCCTACAAGGACAAAAGTAAATTTTTCTGCCCTACACTGGGAAAGAACTGTGGAAAGATTGGTGAGAATCATGGTATAGATGTAATTATTACCAGAGCAGACCTGAATGGCTTGTTTCTTTCTTAGCCTGCTAGAAGTTACAAGAAAAGCAGAATCCTTCAAGTTATTTCTAAAGAACTGTGTAAGCACAAGCAGCCACCCACAATCCAGGTGTGCCATCTCCAGGACTGCACATACAATTGCAGTAACCACACAAATTGTCCACAAGATACCTTCTGAGCCCTTGCCATGCTGAGTTACTGAGCCCGCATGCATAATTTCAGCAAATGTTTTTATACAGAAAAGATAAAAGCCTCTGTTTGCTTTACCTTGCCAACTGGAATTACCTCCTCCTTATCTGGACTTAGCCTCAGCCACTGCCTTCTCATCCAGGCTCCTATCACAGCCAAACATTCTGGAAGCAGAGAAAAGCTCAGCATTTCACAATCTGCCACTGCTTTCCTGTGGTGCTTAGAGAACTCTGCCACTTAGAGCCAATTGATAAAAAGCACTGGACTGTTTATCAATAAAGTGGCCTCCATCACAATCCAAATCTTGACATCAGTTCAGCAGAACTTTCAACACCCTGTCCTGACAGGCCTCAGCCAACCATCACCGTTATCCTCCAAAAATCTTGATTCATACTAAAAAGCTTCAAAGAAATGAACCTATCTTGGATTTCCTCTGTCGTATTGAAGCCAAGTGGCTGAAGCAGAGCTATGGGCCTTTAAAGTTGAAAATGGTTCTTTACTGAGCTTCAGTTGTTTGGTTTCATTTTTCTAATTCCCAGTGTGTTGCTGTGGAAAGCACCCCTGCTCAACTTAGGAAAAAAACCACATTTTCTTAAAGGGGGTGGAGGTTTCTCGACTGTTCCCACCATGCTGTCCTCCCAGTTTCACCTCGGAGCTGGGGGAAGCTTGTTTGGAAGTCCCTGTGTAAACAAATCAAAGTGCTTTATTCAACAGGTCTTTTTTTTTTCCTTTTTAAAGATTAAAACCATAAAGACTGAAATTCACTGAAGCTGAGTCATTTTGCCACTTTAACCACCTGAATTCATTTTCATATTCTAAATTTTGTGATGGGTGTGTGAGAAGTCTCTCCTCCCCAGGACACTTCAAGGCAATTTAAGACTGAAACATTAACAAATGTCTTGTCCCTTTAGACCACGCTTACAAGTGTCAATTGGCAGTAAATTGTTTCATTTAGCTGAATTTATTTTGGATATCTAACCTAGAACTGTGGCCTTCAAAATATTTTCCTGAAATCATGTTATAAATTATGATAATCTAGTAATATACACAACCCGTGTTTTCATCTGGATCTTGACTCCCACCCCAAAGCTTCTGTCATTTGTATCAATGCCAAATGAACGTCTAAACAATTAGTCCAAACAGAGCTGCTGAAGCATCCACAGCTCCAATTAATTATAGAAAGTAATTCCAAAGATTAGTTCCAGTTGGATGGTTCTATACACCTGGTTTGGATGTGAAAAGCAGGAAAAAACTACGGTGCAAATGTAAGAAGCCTCCAAATAGTATAAAATTCAGTGGAGCATCATTGTGTGTGTCTGGAAGGTTTAAAAAAAAAAAAAAGAAAAGAAAAGAAAAGAAATCAAGCACAGATTAGGTCTATTTGTGGCAGATCTCTCTTCACGAGTGACTCACATCTCGGTCACACTGGTGATATAACAATATTTACTGTAACTGTTCTGACAATACCATAGATATTGTTCTGGGCTCCCCAGTTCAA
The DNA here is from genome assembly GCA_025331215.1 of Actenoides lindsayi. Classification (NCBI taxonomy): domain Eukaryota; kingdom Metazoa; phylum Chordata; class Aves; order Coraciiformes; family Alcedinidae; genus Actenoides; species Actenoides lindsayi. The sequence continues at coordinate 56 of WTSP01025368.1, read as the reverse complement.
GAGGGACAGGGAAATACTGGAGAGAGTCCAAGGGAGGCTGTGAGGATGCTGAAGGG
>WTSP01025367.1:0-10526 GCA_025331215.1 Actenoides lindsayi | reverse complement strand
AAATATAATACTACACTTCTGTTGCAGACAAAGTGCATGTAATACGCATGTATTCACCTTTTCTCCCATCTATGTGCATTTTAACCCAAAAATTAGGAAACGCCATCTTTTGGGAAACCCAAAAATCCAATGGAGAGCAACAAGGATGATTCAAGGACTGGAACATCTCTCTTAAGAGGAAAGGCTGAGAGCCCTGAGGCTGTTTAGTCTGGAGAAGAGAAGACTGACAGGGGATCTTATTAATATTTGCAAATATCTGAGGGGTGGGTGTCAAGTAGAAGGGGACAGACTCTTCTCAGTGGTGCTCAGTAACAGGACAAGGGGCAACAGGCACAAACTGGAACCCCAGAGGTTCCACCTGAACAGGAGGAAAGAATTCTTTGCTGTGAAGCTGCTAGAGTGTGGACCAGGCTGCTCAGAGATGTCGTGGATTTTCCTCCTCTGGAGACATTCCAAACCCACCTGGACAACATAATCCTGGGCCCCCTGCTCTGGGTGACTTTGCTGGAGCAGCAGAGCTGGATGAGATGATCTCTGGAGGTGCCTTCCAACCCCTGCCATGCTGTGATTCTGTGAAATTTAGTTGTTTCCCATTTAAGCTGAAACCTAAACAAACTTGGGTTTTGTTTTGGGGTGAAATGAAAGTACAAAGCAAAACTTGAGGCAAGAGGGAGAGGCAAAGAGGGAAACCAGACAAACTGAAATGACCAAGTGCCCTTTTTTCCTGAACTCATGTGAACCCAAACCACTGATCTCCACACATCCCAGACCTTCTCCTCACTAGCCTGTGGCCCATAAATCTAACACTGAACTTGGAACTGAGCTTCAACATGGTTTAAACCACATGCAGTTAACTCAAATAAAGGATGGTTTTTTTCAAGGCCCGGGTAGGTCCTGCCTGGACTTTAACTGGGAGACAACTTGCATTGCCAGTTGATGTTGCCACTTTTGCAACAAGTTGTAGTTTGGGGCTACATATGCTTGGCAAAGTTGCATGCTCGGGCTATTAGCGAAGGCAGGGGAAATGTTTGCTGTAAAAATGAAATGCATTAAAGAAGCTCACGTGCTGTGCCAGGCATCGGTAAACATGACCAGCTGAAATTGCATCCAAAAATATATAAGCAGGGGGGTGGAGGGGTGGGACTGCTGGAACCCAGAATTATTTAAAAATAAAACAAAACCTGGAAACATTTGCCAAATGAAAACAGACTTTGGTGATTATTTTATAATTATTCATGGTTGAAGGGACAGAAAAAACTCTGGTATTTAAATGCACTTGTTTGTTTGTTTGTTTGTTGGAGTGCAATTGCTAATGGTGATGGTTAATGGTAAGGAAAAAGAAAAGGGAGAAACATGTATAACTGACATGCTGCCCCCCCACCCCCGCTAGCTCCCAAGTCAACAAGTAAAACCAGAGTCTCATGACTATAGGCCATCCGTGGATTTCATCCATAAACCTGTCTTTCAAAGCCTGAGTAGTTGCCAGGAATGCCTCTATTAAAAAAAAAAATAAATTAAAAAAAAGGAAGATATTCTCAATGGCTATGAAATCCATTTCCCTGTAAGCCCTACTCCGTCTTTCCGTCTTTGTTTTTGGCATGGAGAGCAAGGAAAAAAGCACATTTCCTTCTCATTTTCTAAATGCATAATTTTAAGACTGATTATAGGATGGTCTGAAATGGGTCTTGCATTGCTTTGAAGTTCTGCCTTCAATCTGAAAGAGATTTGAAGAAATCAGGAGGCCAAGTGTGCTTGCAACCAACAAAACTTGTGCCTTGGCAAGCCCAAGGCAGGATGCAAGGTCTCAGACTTCCTCTAATACTCCCTGGACATCCTTGTGAATATCCAAGGAAAACTACTCTGCAGACTGTCCAGCTGGGAGAAAGTGTCATGCTGCCTTGCACATCTCCTCTGGTTACCGAGAACAACTGCATGTGTAAAAGAAAAATGTTGTAAGCTCATCCTTGTTAGCAAGGATAAACTCAGCACTTCTTCCCATCTGGAAGATCTTGAGTTCTCTGCTCAAGTGGCAAAGACAAGCCAGCAGGACTCCACACATCAAACACGAAATCATAGAATCACAGAATGGTTTGGGTTGGAAGGGATCTTAATGATCATCTAGTTCCAAACCCCCTGATATGAGCAAGGACACCTCCCACTACACCAGGTTGTTCAAAGCCCTGTCCAACCTGGTCTTGAACACATCCATTGTTGGAGCATACACAAATTCCCTGGGCAACCTGTGCCAGCGTCTCACCACCCTCAAAGTGAAGAACTTCTTCCTCATTTCTAATCTAAACCTCTTTCAGTTTGAAGCCATTACTCCTCATCTTGTCACTACAAACCGTTGCAAAAAAGTCCCTCATCATCTTTCCAATAGGCCCCTTTAAATACTGGAAGGCCACAATAAGGTCTCCCCAAAGCCTTCTCTTCTCCAGGATGAACAACCCCACCTCTCTCAGCCTGACATCTTCAACAACAAAATGTACCAGCTCAGACAATAGTCCTGTCGGCTTAGGAGGTGACAGGTTTTCCCAATGTCCATCAATGATTTAGTAACCTACATGCCCCTGACACTCACGACATTTAAATACTTCTGAAAATGCCTGTCTAAGCAGGAATAGAAAAGTCTAAACTGTGGCCTGTGCTCCTCATATCGCGGTCTTGGACTGGATCAGAACAAGACCTCACAAGGTCCCAGATACAATGTCCCAGGCATGCCTAATGGTGGTATGGCACTTCCTAATGCCATCTTGATTCCCGAAAGACCAGCTACTTCTCTACTGATCAAGGTTGTTCCTGTTTCCTGTTGGAAGCCATCCAAGTTGTGAACAAACACCATGGGTGAGCATTGAAACATACAAGGCAACCTGAGACCTTTTGGGTTCCTTCCTAAACATGGGAGCTTCATGCATGGACCTTCTCTGGGTTACTTAGGACAGTAGCACTGGCAGACGTGACAAAGGTTCCATATCCTTCTGGAGCAGCGGTGGGAGACTTGGCTGCTTAACTCACCAGTACTAAAGTGGCAACATCTTTGAGCAATTGAATCCAATCCAGGACATCTGAAACACTTTTTCCATCTAGCGACCTTATCCTGGCCCCTGCGCACAAGGCACTTGGGGAAGGTTGCGTCCTTGCACTGCAACGTGGCATGGTGAAGAGCAGAGCACCAGCTTAAACTACAGCCCAGTGGCTTTGAGTCAGAAATTAGAGAAAACTTTCTATCAGGAAAGACAAACAAGCACAAGAGACTGATTTTCTGAAGACAGACTGGCTCAGGTCTTCCTGCCTGACCAAGCCATCTGATTTCCTCAGATACAGGACAGGTTTGGGGCTCCTTGGAGAAAATGGAAGTTGTGGGAAATCCTGAAGGACTCCTGTAAGACTTACTGAGATGGCAGACGATGACCCTGGGAGCAGCAAGCAGCAGCTTCCTCATTTTTCCCTACCTAGGGGACCCTTGACTGGAGGGGTGGTCCCCAGAGCAGCAGCAGTGGCTGTTGTACCAGGGATGCTCTGTCCTTCTGGAAGGGTCTGGACCCACCTGGTAATACTGGATGATTGAGAAGGTCCTGTTCAGGCAATAACTGCCAAAGGGACATTTTGTCAGCCGCCTCCTTGAATTCACCAACAGGCCTTGGCATTAGCTGGATTTATAGTGAAGCTTTATCTGTTGCCTGCAATTCTAATTTGTAGTTCATAGGCCATAAAACTCCCAAGTTTTCCAGGCAGGGAGAAAAAAAAAAAGAAAAAGTGATGATTGACTGTTACTGTTGCTTCTTTTTTTTTTTTTTTTTCCACTAGAGCTGTTCCTTATGCACTTGTAACCAAATAGTAACCAAACAGACCATCTAATGGCCAGTGCTGTTTATTCCAAACAGTATGGATTTCCCATTTGTAATTTAAAAACCATCGGGTGTAGCTTTCCTTCCTTGGCATGAAGCATGGATGAGCTTCTAGGAACCAGAGACAGTCCTGAGGAAAAGTGTTACTGCCAGAGTAAGGATTCATGAGAAATAAACTGCCCCTCACTTCTGGTGAATGATGTATTTTTTTAAAACAGTCTCCAGCCCAATCTGCAAAGCAGCCATTTTTCTCCCAAAGTGAGTATTTATTAGACTCTGCATCATTAAATCCTTTTTATTCCCACTTAAAAATCCATTTTGCTTGCCCTGTGCGTGGACAGGCTTCCATTTACACTTGGAATTGGTTTTTGAAATGAGCTTTGTCAATACCAAACTAAAGGGAAACCACACAATTACAGAGAAATAACATCCTGTATTATCTCACGTGAGACAGCAGAGAAGATCAGAATAAACTCACTATCAAACTGAAATCTGGCTGCCCACACTAAGCAGCTATTTTTGCTTTCCTCTGAGGGGTTGTTATCAGACCACCCAGCCCACAGCATGCAAAGGATGCTGTCTGTAGCAACACATGGAACGACTGAGCTTCTCTAGGTTGCACCTGCTGAAGTGCTGTAATTTGGGATGGGTAAATAGCAAAGTTCCTCTCCCACCTGATCAAGGAGAAAAATTTGGCAAGAATTTTAAAATTTGCAAAGTAGTTGCAAGGCTGCAGGAACCGAAAGGAAGGTAGTGGTGGTGAAATGCAACAGCTCAGTCAGATGGAGTTTGTAAAGTGTGGGGTTTTATGTATTCCCCGCAATTTCTGAAAGCCTGAAAAATGTTGGCATGATTACCTTACAGAGTAATGTCAGTGTAGGGGAAAGCATTCAGGCTCTGATGTATTATTCAGTGCAGGTTGGAACTGCATTTCAAAAAAGGTGTGGAGCAATGCTAAGGTGTAAACAAAGGCTCAGGAGAAAAGATCCATTGTCTCATGCAGCAGTACCTGCAGGCCAGGACCGGATCCCACCACAGCTATGGGAGTGACCCCACAGAGTGCACAACCTCCATAGGTGTAAGATGATGTAAGGGGGATTCAAGGAAGCTTTCTCATGAGGAACACCAAGAATTGGGATAAAATGCATGAGAAGAGGGTGGATTTACTGGGGAGGAGGTTCAATGCACCTTCCTGTGAATAGGTTAGATGGGGAGTGCAGCAAGTGTGCAGGTGAGCACTGGGGTGGGATGAACTGGGCAGAAGTGCAGGGTCCAGCCCAGGCACATCTCAAGGCACCACAAAGCATTTTGGCACACAGACCCCGAAGCCAAAGGGCAGAGCAGGGAAGTTTCCTTGCAGTCCAATTACCTTAGCAGGAATCTAGAAGATATTCCCATTGCCTGCGAAGCCACGTGCCAAGTCTGGTGTTTGTTTGTGTCTGTGTTTATTTCTCAGAGAGTTTCTTTCTCTGCACCCCAGGGAACTGTCTGGATGAGAGCTCTGGCCTTCTCATGGAATAAGAATTAACTCCTGGATCTTGGCAGCACCGTGAGGAGACCAGCTCCTGATGAATTGCAGCATGATGAAAGTCCCACAAGCCACAGGATACCCAAAAAGCAAATGCTGCATGGCTCCCATCTGTCCAGAGACCCTAAAAAACCCAGGGCCATCTCTGTCCCGTGGTGTTGTGTTGCACAGGAGGACTTTCAGCATTGCTTGAGAACATGCTGTTCATAATCATTCTGAGCACTGTGGGCTTGGGGGGCCCATGATTCACAGCTCCTTGTCAAATTAGAAGGTGGAAAGGGGAGCAAAATAGAAGAGCGAAAGGTGCAGTATTGTCCCAGACATCAAAATAAAACAGTGTTTGCCTGAGCCCAGTTCTCCGCTGGGCTTTTAAATTCCTGAACTAATTAAAATCTTCTGGTAGAAGTTGGCTTTTCTTCTCCAATAGACCATGTCAACTTGCACTAAGGGAGGCTCTGAGCCACCCTCTCAGGGGCTACTTCTGTTTTAAGAGAATGTGAGTAACAGCTGAAACACATGGGGACTTCAACATTTGGGGCAGTTTGATGAAAAAAACCTTTCTCCCTTGGTGGGGATAAACCAACATCAGGGCTCGGTGATTGCAGGGAAAGGAATCACAGGTCTGGGACTTCCGGTACCCCGGCATCACACATTCCTGCCAGTGGTGAATCACACAAAGCACACATGGCAGTTACCCACAGCAACCCAGCTTGGATCTGGGGAAGTCTAGGCAGAGAGGCGGGAAGTGACATGAAGGAAAAAGCCCGAGTCACTAAGAAAACGGGTCTGGAAGCTCCCAGGCTCATACTGACCCAGGGGACCTGAGCACTGCACATGCCTGAGCCACGTCAAGCCCAAGAGCTCATTGCTCTCTCCCTTTTCTTGTTGCTATCTACAGAGAAGGCAAAAAAGCAGCTTTAAACACTTGGAAAAGAAAATGCTGATGCACTGACACACACCTAGAGGCATCTGGACAGAAACATCAAGAACATCCTCTTGTGAGCAGCAGATGCTGCAGGGAGGAGTGGGGCTGTAGACTTGAAACGCCAGCTGCTCAGGGTCCAAACAGGCACCCAAGCAGCCAGGACTGTTGAGCCAGCTCCACCTAGTAGCCTGAACCTCATTGTAAAGAGAGGTGATCTCTGGAAGGATACAAGATCCATCTGATTTGTAATCGAATCTTCTAATGACATTCATGGCATAGGAACTGTTTTCCATGGAAACCTATCTGCAGAATGATACGCGCGCCAGATGCCTTGATTTAATTAGCCCATATAACATCCTAAGTTATGTTTAAACATCTGACCCATGCTAACAAGACTGGGTACTTCAAAGCCGGGTGAATCATTTTTCATACCAGAGAAAAGAAACAGCAGAAGAGCCAAATTCACAGCGGACACCCATTTGCCAGCACACTTACCATTCTCACTGACCTTGGAAATGAATGCACCGCCAATTAAGTCACTTCTTCCAAACGGCAGAGTGGTGGTGTTCATATTCCTGTTGGACCCTGAGGAGGATCCCACGTGGCAGTACATCCATCCAAGGCTGCCCAGCAAATTCTGTGCTGTTTTGGAGTGGAATGATGCAAATTCATCAGAGAGACAAGTTGCTACTGGAGAGAGTCCAGTAGAGGCTATGAAGATGATTCAGGGACTGGAACATCTCTCTTAAGAGGAAAGGCTGAGAGCCCCAGGGCTGTTTAGATGAAGAAGAGAAGACTGAGAGGGTATCTGATCAACACTCATCAATATCTAAAGTGTGGGGGTCAAGAGGATGGGGCCAAACTCTTGTCAGTGGTGCCTAGTGAGAAGACAAGGGGCAACAGGCACAAACTGAAACCCAGGAGGTTCCATTGAACAGGAGGCAAGAATTTCTTGTTTGAGGGTGTTCTTTTAAATGCTCTGGGAAGCAAACACAAACCTGCATCACTTCAACCAGCACAAAGCTCCTTTCAGTGCTATGGAAGTCTGAGGTACAAGTAACCTTTGACAATCCTACTTTTTGCCTTTGGGAAGCATTGCATTATGGGATTCCTACTGGCCTGCCCTTCATTTCTTTTGGCCTCTCTTAATACATGGGGACACATACAAGTGAAGAGGAACAAGGTTCATGCACTTGCAATGGGAACAGTACAACTTCCTAGCACTGTTTGCATTGGCACAACAGGTTTTGCTGACGTTGTTGCATTCATTCATAGTCTACGATGCATGAAATATTTCAGGTTATCACTAAACCAAAAGTTCATGGACCAAACCCAAAGTTCACTGAATACCCAGCAAGAACAACTCCCAGTAAGAGGGACCAGACACTGTCTCAGGCTACTGAGTTAAAAATAATTCTCAGCTTTCAGATTTTACAGATGGCATTTAGGCTGCAGTTCTGTTGGGTGATTTAGACAGGACATTGCAGTATTATATCATGACAGCCATGAAGATGCTGCAGCAGGCAGGGAAAGAACAGCTGGCACATGTGAAGGCACAGAGAGAGTCATAGAATCATTTCAGTTGGAAAAGACCTGGTTGCTAAGTTCAACAAGGCCAAGATGACCCCACCTCCAGACTTGTGGCAGTTGACAACTAAGGCAAAGAAGAACCTCTGCTTTGATCCTTTGGCTTTAAGGATTTTTGCACCAATGGAGGTTAGTAATTACAGGAACTGATATTAGGAGTGAAACTAGGGTCATTAGAAACTTCTGCTCTCCTAGACAGTATTCATTGGAGGCTTTATTGGTTGCTTTGATGAAAATGAGGACTAGAATGTCTTTAAACAACAGTAAGGCTTACAACACATTTATTATAAATCAAAATTTCTTTGCAGCTTGACAAAAAGTATCTAGAGGTACATGTCCAAATGCTAGGGTGGTGTAGAAATGCCACAAATACTCAAAGACAGCAGCATCTCAAGACTGAGCCAGGCTTTCCACGGCCCAGCAGCTCTGTCCTACCCAGCACAGCCTTGCAATGAAATGCTACTCAGAGATGCCACCAGGCACATACACATGACAGAGGCTTTGTTGGTCACCTGTGCAAAATGGCACCATGCTGATATGAGCTTGACTGCTCTGCAGAGCAGTTATCCATGAATCTTGGTGGTGTCTAATCAACCCCTGAAAATATGCTTGTTACCTACTACAGCATCCAATCTTTAACCTCATTCTAGGACAATGGGGAAGAAAGCAAAACAGCTCACATACTAATATGAAATGCTTGACTGCAGAAATTTTCCAAAATTAGGACTTATTGGTAAAAACTGAGGTTGTGGGAAATGACAAGGGATAAACACAAACCAGCAAGAACTACAAAAATTGTAAGAGAGCTGGAGCACCTCTGCTATCATAGAATCATAGAATGGTTTAGATTGGAAAAGACCTTCATGATCATCAAGTCCAACCATTAACCTAACTCTACCAAGCCCACTGCTAAATCATGTCCCTCAGTACCACACCTACAGGACTCTTAAACAGTTCCAGGGGTGGACACTCAGCCTCTTCTCCCAAGGAACGAGCGACAGGACAAGAGGCAGGGCAGAGGTAGTCACCAGCTTCTCCACAACCTCCTTTCATGGAGTTGTCAGCTGGAAGAAGGTTGCCCCTGAGCCTCCTTTTCTCTAGGCTAAACAACCCCAGTTCACTCAGAACTGTTCCCTCTATGAAGAAAGGCTCTGAGCAACCTGGTCTAGTTGCAGGTGTCCCTGCGCACTGCAGGGGATTGGAATAGATGACCTTTAAAGGTCCCTTCCAACTCAGACCATTCTGTGATTCTATGGTTAATCTACCATTACATTCCAACCGCAGAGAAAAGTGAGCACGGAAAGGCCAGAAACAGCCACAAAACAATTCATCCCACGCCCCATACCTCCTCAGTCTTCCGTGCCTTCAACCAGTGCCACAATTCACAACGTTGTGACACCACCACACGGAGCAAAGAGGTCTCAGTGCTTTAAAAGCACCAATTTCTTAATTTAACTTCCAATTTACGAGGGCATTTTACCATCCTTCAACTCTCATTTTCTCTGAGCAAATGCAGACCTTGCTTTGCAAAATATTAAATAAATGGTTGTCGCCAAATTATTAAAATTAAAGGCAAGTGCAGAGTTGGCCAAGCGAATCATGGCTGGAAAACAGCTTCCAAAATTCCCTTAGCAGTTTTCAGAGGATTGTGGAAAGACGCCATGAGAGAAAATGCTGTGTCTGGAAGCATCACCTCTCCCTGGTATGTTTGGAAAGCTTACAGAAAGCCTCTGCCACAGGGAGTGGACTGTGTACAGATCATACAGCATCCTGCTACCTTCTGGGGGAGGGCTGACGCCATTAATCACTGACAACAGCTGTCCTACTCTGTCTTACACATCTTGGCTTGACTTTTCTCTTTGACTTACTAGCGGCAGAAACATCCTATGAAAATATTTAGAGATGCTTGTTCCTGAGGTTCACAGGTATGGACTGTCAGCCACTGCTTCTTTCTTGCACAAAGCTTTTAGGCAAAGACTTAGTTGAGCTTTTTGGTAACTCACAGACTTTGCTAAACATGCATATCATAGAATCATAAAATCATTTTGGTTGGAAGAGACATTTAAGAACAAGTCCAACTGTTAACCAAGCACTGCCAGGTCACCACTAAACCATGTCCCTCAGCAACACATCTACATGGCTTTGAAACCCCTCCAGGGATGGGGATTCCACCACTGCCCTGGGCAGCCTGGGATAGGCCTTGAAAACCCCTTTTGGGAAGACATTTTTCCTCAAGTCCAACCTAAACCTCCCCTAGTGCAACTTTAGGCCATTTCCTCTTGTTCTATTGCTTGTTCCTTGGGAGAAGAGAATGACCCCACCTGGATCCAACCTCCTTTCTGAGAATTGTTGAGAGTGAGGTCTCCCCTGAGCCTTGCTTTGTCCAGGCTGAACAACCTCAGGTCCCTCAGCCGCTCCTCACGAGACTTGTGCTCTTGACCCTTCCCCAGCTTCATTGCCCTTCTCTGGACATGATGCAGCCCCTCAATGTCCTTCTTGGTGTGAGGGGCCCAAAACTGAACCCAGGATTCAAGATGTGGCCTCCCCAGTGCCCAGTACAGAAGGATGATCCCTGCCCTAGTCCTGCTGGCCACACTAGTGCCGATACAAGCCAGGATGCCAGTGGCCTTCTTGGCTG
>WTSP01025365.1:8981-54475 GCA_025331215.1 Actenoides lindsayi | reverse complement strand
CAGGGGGGTCTCTCTCTCTCCCCAGAGCAGATCCCTGGGAGCAGAGGGGCAGGATCCCCCCCTCCCCTGCTGCCCACATTGCTGGGGGTGCAGCCCAGGGTGCCAGCGGCTGCTGGGTGCCAGCACACGGGGCCGGCTCAGCTCCAGCTTCTCGCCCCCAGGGCTGCTCCTGATCCCTTCATCCACAGCCTGTGCTGATACTGGGGGTTGCTCTGACCCAGAAGCAAGATCTTGCACTTGGCCTTGTTGAACCTCATGAGGCTGTCCAGGTCCCTCTGGATAGATCCTGTCCCTCAGGCTTGTCAACCACATCACTGAGCTTGGTGGCATCTTCAAACTTGCTCTTCTGATAACTTCAGAGATTGTGGATTTTAGAAGACATCGAAGTCTCCTGCTACTCCTGGGTTTTCAGACCACTCCTCATGATTTTGTTGCTCCTCAGTATTAAGAAGCCCCAATGCCCCAGCCACGTGCCCTGTTACTGCTTGAGGAACCCAGGGTGGCAGTAATAAAAATGTTGATTTGCATCTCACTGGCATATAAGCCTGTAGCATCTATAGCAGTAAACATTTTGTTGGTTATAATCCATTATATGAAACTTGCATATATTAGATACACACATAGTCATATATACTTATATATATATTTGAAAATTTCCTTGCCTGGAAAGGTTCAAGACCAGGTTGGATAGGGCTTTATCAACCTGGTTTAGTGGGAGGTGTCCCTGTTGGTGGCAGGGGGCTGGAACCAGATGATGTTTAAGGTCCCTTCCAACCCAAACCAATCTATGATTCTCTGAAACTTTGCAATCCCACCTCACGCTTTGCTCAGCCAGGACAATGGGAAACACCCCGCCAGCAGCTGATAATGGATTTTCACATGTTCAGTTAGAGCTGATGGTTAATTACTGCTAGCACGTGGCACCTTTGGAACATCAGGACAAGAGACCCTCTGTCCTCCTGAAGGACAACTGCATGGTGTGGGGCTTTTGGGCTACAGCAGACAGTGAGCTGCTACAAGGCACAGTGGGAGTTCAGTCTGTCCCGGGATTTATGGGGTCACCAGGCAGGAATATGAAGTATAGAAGAAAAACATACACCCAGCTTTTGCCTCCTTGCACGAAGGGCCTTGGTAGGGTTCCCACATATAACTATACCGAGTCCTAAGGAAAAAAGGAAAAGAGAAAACATTTTACCCCAGAGTTTAACAAACGGTGCTGTCTTTGAAACCTGTCAGCAGCAGCAGCAGCATCTCCCCCCAACAGGAAGATGTAATATTTCAGAGCAAGGGTTCCCAGTGTCAGCTGGTGTGGCCTGATGCTGCTGCTGAGAGGCAGTTTCTCTGTTTCTACCAGAACCTGTCTCCTCCTGCTCATGCCCTGCCTCCTCACCCTGCTGGTGCAAGCATTTGTGTGCCCACACGGTGAGTCAGATCAGGGAACAGATTCACATTAAAACTAAATTCTGCTTTTTGGGGTTTTGTTTGTGTTTGCTTTGCTGGGTTATTTTTCAGCTGGATCTCGCTCGGAATCAGGTTCCCTGTGCAGCAATGCAGATGCTCTTGCCTAAACAGGACACGAGGCAGCAGGGGCAGGAAGAAGTAGAGAACATTGGGTGAAACTGTCTCTATCAGTAGTGCTAGCTGCCTAGAAGTGCCCATGAAATCATGGTCTCACTCTCCAGCAAGTCGTACTCAGTTTCCACGCACTTTCTGAACGCGCGCTCAGCTGCTGACGCTGCTTCACCTGGTTCATCATCCCGAGTCCTACCTACGGCCAGAACTGAGGTGGGCCTGGCCTCTGAGAGAAGCAGCCCACAGTGCTGGGAAAACAAGCACCATCTTCTCATCTAATCTGGACTCTACAGGCCAGTGGAGTTACTCTTGGAAAGACCTTGACAGTGCCTTTTCCAACCTAGATGATTCTATGATTTTATGATTCTATGATTCAGCGGGGAGTAAATGTGCATCACCACAGGACTACCTTGGAACACGTTCCTATGGCTGAACAAGACATGTCCAGATTAAGCGAGGTCCAGCTAGGCTGGTGTGTAATTTCAAGGCCAGCAAGACAGCTTTTGTTGAGGTGTGAAAGGCGAGGTCAGCAAGGGAGCAGCACTGCAGTATGGGGCTGTCAAGTGGGACAGCAGCACGGAATGTGTGGGGGTGAGGGGCTGAGGTGAGGCTGAAGTCCAGATGACTTGCACCTTCTGCTGCAGGGGGAAATAAACCCAGGCCCATGCTAGAGCAGGTGAGTGCCATGGAAGAAAACATAAACTGAACCTGACCTAGCAGTGGCATGGGTGGGTGGTATTCAAAGCACCCGGGGCTTCATCAGCAACAATAACATTCAGAAGGAAGTGGAGGTGTGGGGAAAGAACAGGATTAAAAAAACCTCATACATTACCATGTGTCAATTCACTGGAGCTATCTTCTGTGGAGAGCTCACCAGAAACAGCAGGACCTGAAGGAGGATGGCCACCATACAAGAGGCAGGCATTGCTAGATCTCCCCACTTTTGCAGACCACTGCGCAGTTCCAGGTCTGGAAGTTGTCAGGGGTTCTGGGCCGCATCCAGACTGCCTTGCTGCTGCCCCAAGATATGGATCTAAGAGAGAGGTTTTCTACTGTAAGCACAGTGGTGCAAGGCTTCAAACCACACCATCACCGTACGCTGCTTGCACACTCGGAGCCGTAGGGGACATAAAAATGTCATGTTGGAATGGGTCAAGAAACCATGCTGGAATAGATCAAGCCTGGTGACAGAGGGCTTCCTGGTGCTGCACGCAGTTCCCTATAGCTGTCCTCTGCAAATGGCAGAGCCTGGGGACCAGCAACTAAACCCAAGTCCCTTCCAACCCTCCTCCTGCTCCTGGGCACCAAACACCAGCTGCTGGCTTGAGTATGAGGTCAGGAACTGTCCTGTACTCACCACTCACCTCCTGGGTGCTGCTGCTTTGCCTGCCTGTGTGCCTGGGGTCAGAGGAAGCTGCCTCTCACTCACTGCCCACCTGTCTGTGGGACAACCACTGCAGGCTTGCCACAGGCACAGTCCAAGCCCCCAGCCTTAAAATATATTATAAATATAATAAATATATAAATATATAAATGCCCAGGCACAATGCAGATGGTGATGGCCACGTTACCAGAGCTGTTAGTCAAGCAGGGCAAACCACGTACCAGGAGTTACGGAAACCTGGGAATGGGAGTGATAAATTTTTCCAGTCCTGCCTCAGAGAGAGATACTTCTACACCACAGAAAGAAAGGCGAAACCCAAGTTTTTGTAGTGTTACGGGGCAGGGCGGATTATACAAAATCTAGTGAAGGTGGACACAGCCTTGTCCTCCTACCTGCCTGACCGCTGGCTGTCCTGGGAGCACAGCACAGCTGTGAGAGCAGCCAACAACCCACAGAAGAGGGAGTTTCAGCTCGGTGCACAGATGAATAGCATGCTTTGTAAAGTGCTGAGCATCTACAGCTCCACAGAGGAGCAATCATCTCTGTAATAACGTGACCATTTTCTTAAGAGCTGGGGGTTAGGGACCTTTAAAATGTCTCAGCCTTAATTGTTAATACAAACCCATGAAATACACAACATGTGAAAAATACCCGAGTCAACACTATAGGAAAGAAAAATACATGGGGATGTCTGCACCTGACCATTGGTTTCAAGCTGAAGACCCTAAGTAGAGTTACACTAGGAAACAATATGAATTCACAGTTTTGTGCTCCATCCCTGCTGCTTCTGCCAGCTCCCTTTGTTAACTAGTTTTCTGAACCATAGCTGATGTTGCCAAAGCAGGTTCACCAATAGATCAGATTTTAATGGATTTTTTCCCTACCATAACTTCTATTACAACTAATTATTCAGACCCACAGGGATTAAATAAAGGGCAAACGTATGTACTTAATTCCAAAACAAGGTAAATTTTTAATGGAGCACAGTTGGCAGGCAAGGCACAACTTGAGGGGGGGTGGCTGGAAAGCCAACTGTATTGTCCACATTACTGGGAAGAAACAGAAGCAGTTATAGGAAATACTTTGTAATATTTAATGTACGTGATAAGGTGCACGTAGCATGATCTGTAAAAGCACAGACATCTGAACTACAACCAAGGCTACAGGCAAGGGGACAACAGATTTGTTTTCAAACCATTTACTCTCTACTAATGAATGTAATGGACTTAATCACAGAGGCAAAGAGAATGGAACAGATCTCTTAGGAGATCACGCAATCTCAGTTGCTAGGATGTTGCTACCAATGAGAAGCGGTGACCAAATTGCCTTTCCTGTTATTGAACTGGAGTAGGAAATCCTGCTACATCCACGCTATGTGGGATTGACAGCTGACACAGAAAGGGCTATGACAGCTGGGGCTGAAATCCCTTCCCAAGCTTCACTTTTTCCCCATCATGCAGAACGAATGCTAAGTACAGGCTCCCAACTACTGCTGGATTTGCTTGATGCTCTAGAAGTCATCTGCATTTTTCTGATCTTGATGTCCAGCTCAGAGCAGCTTTCATTTAAATCTGCACCATGCTGAATCCCAGCTTCCTCACTTCCCAAGTGAAGACGACAATGTCCTTTGTCCCTTCACTATAATTAAATGCCAGCTTTGAAGAGGCCAGATTCCTCTTTGTCGTTCTTCTTCACACATCATATCCTGAAAAATGAACCCCTACAGGAAACCTGACATACCTAACCATGAGAAGTCTCCAGCTAAACCACCTTCCTTGATGAATTCATTGATGATCAGCCAATCCTCATGCATCTTCTTGGCAGGAAGAAGAGCAGTCTGGCTCGCTGGTATTTCATCCAAATACTCCAAGTGAGGAATGAGTTTTTTTACTTCAGCTCTGTAATTATAATCTGGTTCCTGGAGAAATTGAGAAAGTGGTCACTTGAGCAGTTTATCGAACAGCCCGTGGACTTCCACCAGCAGCACAGCAGTTGGTGGATTGCCGTATTACTGGAAACACCTTCTACCATGCAAACCCATCCACGTCATTCAACAGAAATAACTACAGTCAGGAGTTTCATTCCACTGCTGCTGGAAAAAGAACGAGCGTTTCCATGGGTCGTGTTTGCAGGCACACCCATAAACCTGCTGCAGCGAGTGAGCTGCACGGATATCCCGGGGCAGTCCTCAGGGGTTTGCTGCCTGGCATTTTATACACCGTCAGAAGCCACGGCTCACTTCAGACGACGTTTTCTTTGGCAAGAGGTGGCACAGAAGGCTAAAATGGGCTGCACTTGGGTTTCTTTGCTGCGTGCTGGGAAAGTGGCGCGATTGCTCCCGGTGTACGTGGGCTCGGTGTGACAGCCGAGGGGCAGCCTCCATCAGCGTGTGAGGGTGGAGGTGACATGTTATAAACTGATTCATGAGCTCACACCAGTGCCTGGGGACCTCTGAGCAGCAAGACCAATCCAGAACAGCTAAAACCATGCTAACAGCACACAGCAAAGTGGGCTGGTTTGGTGGATTCCAGCAGTAGTAAAACACCTTCATGTGGCACTGCTGTGTTTGGGAAAATTTTGTGACACCTCAGGGCTGACTGGGTCGAGCTGCTTTGCAATGCGAATATTTTTTGTTGAACTAGTCTCAGATTACAAAAGGCAGCAAACAGTGATGGTGGTGTCTTCTACTTAAAGAAAGTGTAAAGGAACAAGTGCACTGCTGTTGAACAGCAGAATACAAATGGACAGCTGCCTACCAAGCAATTGCCCCAGACAGATGAACGTTGAGCTTTTCAAGACTTTGAGCACAATATTAGAAACACCTCCAAAAGCCACATCCTCATTCAACGTGGAGCTGCCACAAACAGCTATCTCCCTGTGGGACTTGTCTCTGTCTGCTCCCTCCCTCCACACAGTGCAGCACCGAGGCTGGCAGAGGAAACTCGCCAAATAAAGCCCGTGGTGGTGGCTGTTGTTGTTGTTAAGAGGCAGACACTAAATTTCTCTCACTAAGCCTTTAATCTTAATTTAGAAAACGAGGCAACCAATCCCCAGCGCTACCCTGTACCACGTGGGCTCTGAGCAGGGCCTGGGCTACAGCCAATTTCCAGCCATGTCCTCTTGGAGAGAAGCATCATGTTACGCTCATGTTACATTAACTGCAACAGAGGCTGCGGAATTTATCATCAGGTTGCTGCTCTTGGTTTAGATAACAGGGGAAGATGAGCTCATCTGAAAATCAAATTACAGAGAGCAAATAGGCTGTCTGAAGAAAGAGCAGTAAATTTAGCGGGATCACGCTGTAGATGAAATGAATAGGGGAGCTTTACAGAGCCGTAGCAAGGGACAGGCTACAAGGATCTTGAGAAATTAGAGCTGGTCATCTAGGGCACACCAAAGTAGTCCACATCTATTCTCTTCTATGTTTCAGGTGGCTTTTCTATACCCTGAAGAAATGCAAACATCAGAGGGATACGACCAAGCCAACAATTACATCTGAAAAATGCTAATAACTCGTGTTTCTAAAAAGGGCAAAGATTTAAAATACGCATGTCTCCTACATGAGTGAGTTTCAGTGACAGCACCTCAGTTCTCAAGTCTAAATCCAGGACAAGTATCACACCAGACCTTTTATGCAAACTAACGTCTCGGGCATGATGACTTTTTGGCACATGGAGTCACGGCGCCAGGTCCTGCTCTGCTTTCCAACCCCTGTGTCACCAGCTGGGGACGGTGCCAGCCTCTACTGAGTGCTGGGTATATTCTGGAAGGCCTGGGTGATGTATATTGTGAGCTGGCTGTAAACTGCCATCTGATGATATGAGTTAGACATTATGTCACCACATTGAGGAACAGTCTTATTTGATCAAATTTTGTAAACTCTGGTTTTCCTCCAGTTACGTTTTCAGTACATGCCAAGGTGCTTGTTTCTATATCCCAGCAATGTTTGTTGTAAAGCAAGGGGAAGTGAAAGAACTCTGACACTGTTCTTGTAGAATTAGATCTCCCTTCCTTTTGTTGAGTGCAGATCATGCATCACTGTGCTTTCATCTTTGTGACAGAGAGGATCTCATGCCCTCAACAAAAGACGTCCGCAGAAACGATTTTCTCATTTCAGTACATAGGAGATGAATCACTGTGTTTTGTACCTTCAGCTTTTGCTGAAGGTCTTTTTGGTCATTTGATTTCAGTCTTTCAGGGGAAAGGACAACAAGCAATTCCTGCAATATAGCTTTTCCTAGTTAACTCAAGCATCATCTTCCTAAGGGTTCAACCTTTCAGCACAGTGGTCCTGGAGGACTTGATCACGGACCTCCAAGAGAACCTCCAAAAGAAATGCAAAAGCCCAAAGACATGTATCTAATTGAGACACTGCTGTTGGCAAATCTTGTAAGAAAATTATTGGCTACTTTCTTAACCCATTGCAAGATCCCTCCAGGCTAGAAGGAGGTCATACAACTGGATTCATGCTCTCTCTAGTCATCCTTTAAGATGCCCATTTGCACTGCAAGCTGGGAGAAGATAGAACAGCTGTATGGATCCAGTCAGCTGCTTTCTAGTTTAATCCCATTCTCACAGGTAAGAAGGAACACATTGCTAGGAGACAGGCCTGAGTCTTCACCAGCAATCCTTGTATTACATTTGTGCTCATCTTGGAGACAATACCCACGAGAGGACAAAACGAACAGAAATGAAAGCTGGGAAATACATCCCATGTCATTGCTCAGAATGACACCCCAGGGATATGCAGAAAAGTTCCTCATTTCCAACTCAAATTAAAAAAGCACTGCCAAAAATTAACACAATGTGTACAAACCGAGTCCTCACCTCTACAGATTCTGTATTTGGCTTCAGACAAATAAGGTTGCCCTCCACTGTCAGGTGTCTCAGCTTGCCACAAAGTCCCAGGTACTGCATCTGGTTGATGTCCTCAATGTTGTTCCCTTCCAGGTCCAAAACCTCAAGGTGATCCAACCAGACCAGCTGGCTCAGGTCAGAGATGTTGTTATAGGCTATGTAGAGTTCCTCAGCAGAAGTAAACAGCGTGAATATGTAAGCCACAGGCTTGCACAAATAACACTCGAGCTTTGCAAAATCTTTTCTAATCTTGGAAATATTACATGGCACAGCGTGAAATTAGCATGGAAGTGAACACTTTTCAAGTGTGGCTGTTGCTGCCTTAAATAACTCGGGCTAATACAGCAACAAAGGCTACGCTGCATTAGGCATCTTCAGGATCAGACCTGAATGTTGCACCTTGTTTAAAAAAAATACTGTAGTGTCTTTTAAACTAACACATGTAATTCCAGGCATCCAAGCAAAGCCCTTTAGAAAAACAAAGGGTGAGAAGAGAACAAAGACTATAAGTGTATCAACTGAAGATAGTTTTGAGATCATCATTTGGAAGGATGCATTCACACTTACTTTTAGAGAGCTGCAGGAAGAGATCCCATCTAGATCCGAGAGCCCACAGCGAGCCATCCACAGGACATGGAGATGAGACAACGTGGTTCCAAGATCCCTTATAAAAGAAAGAATCCAAGCATTGTTTGAATGGATGAAGGAACTCAAGACTTGCCTTTCTTATTCCTAAGACTAGGCCACTGCTCCTTCCTTCAAATCTCATGTTGTTTACAAGAAGTGTCATTAAAAATGTTCACTTTCAAAGGTGGAGAATAAAATTGTACCCCTCTTTACCTCTCTCTCACACAGACATCTTTTTTCTTGTATGACAACATGTCATCCCAGTTCAGTTTGATTAAGATTCATCCAGGAGCTACATCATGGTAATTCTGTCATAAATTGCAGGTAATTGAGGTTTGCTTATGCTGGCATCATTTGCTCTACACACATAACCCAAATTAACACCTGAGGTGATTGCACAGTAACCTCTGTCCCTTTATAGAGTCACCTTTCTTCTGATTTTGCAGTTGAAAGGAACAGCACTCTTGCCACAGAACACTTTCTAAGGCTATTCCTTACATGAGAAAACCCTCAACTGCCAAACCACAACGCCTCCAATGAACTTGGTGCATCCAGGCAGCTTGTCCTCCACACTGACACAGGATGTCACTGTCTAGTCCAGAGAGACAAGGGTAAAGAAGACCACACACACACAGAAACTCCCACTGGGTATAAGCAGTATAGTTCCTCTGTGAGCACATTACATGAGCTTGTCCCTTAGCTATCAGGGCAACAGGGAACGCTCGTCACCGTGGTACCGTGCCTGTGATCAGGTAAGCCCCTAAAGAGATGGAAGTTTGTCACATTTCTTTCTAAGTACTTATTTGGATTTGCCCACCCAGAAGAATCGTAATGTCCCTGGAGGTCGTCACAACCCCAGCCTTGCAGAAGCTCTTCCAGGGACTGTTTATGTTGTGTATATTTGATAAATATAAAAAACACTGGTTCTAAGGCTTCCTTAAGTAACAGATGCCTCCCAAACTAATATTTACAGGAATTTATTATTAGATTTGCAAGCTGCATGTCTATAATAAGAAAGAGATGAAATTAAATTACAAAAGCAAGGCCAGCACATCCATAAACACAAACAGGGCATTAGGAGTAATGTGAAGGAACTACTCATCACCTACTTCAAGCACTGATGAGTTTTTCATATTTCAGGCTAATTTTGGTGCAGAATTTGCTTTTCTGTAAACCACTGAACGTAGGTAAAGAGGTCACTCTTATTTTTGTATCATTGAAACAAGTGCTTCTGATGGACACCCTGTTTATTACGACAGCAAAACTGAAGACAATCCTACCCCAATTACTTTCCATATGGTACAGTACGGTGAATGAGTTTTAGTTTTATTTTTTCTTTGTCTTGCACTTCCAGACTGAAGGCTTTTTGCCACAGAAGGTGCTTTCAACAATATGCTTGTTCTTAACGTTTCTCCTTAATACAAAGGATGGCAAATGAAAGCCAGGGATTAATTCCCAAGCAGTTTTTTACACAAGGACTCGAGAAGAAACAGCTACTCCCTCCAGTGCTCAAACCATGATCACTTCAGGTGTTCTGAAGACTCAGTCCCCTGCTTCTGCTCAGAGGTCAAAGGGTCCCAGAGTTAAATCATATTTCCCTCTGTGTGTTACAGTTTCCAGTTCCAGGGCTGGCTATGGCTAAACCCCATGCACACGACGTCTGCTAAGTCACACGCAGCACATATTCACTGGAAATGATCAGCTAACGGGTCCTCAAGCATTCTCCTGCTGCAGGCACCATCAGAAGACCCTAATTTAAGTGACCTCTAAAATCTACTCACCTTCACAATTTACGCTTCCAAGGGGGTGTTCTCAAATCCATTCCAGTTTCACTCATGGTTTCAGCCCTGACTCCCCTTCATCTAACTCGGCACAAGCCAGGAGTAGCAGGTTTAAGGTTAATACTAATCAAAGTCCATCAGTATCAGTATTCTGGGCAAAGGCATTAGGTTGTACATTCCATGTCCTGGGTACTTGCAAAAGGCAGTTTGCAACGCAAACCAGTGTTTGGTAACAGGGGCTTGTTATTAAAAAATGCTTATGCAGACACCAGAGAGAAGAAAAAAACCCAAAACATGGAAGCTGATGGGAACTGGTTTCTTGCAAGGCTGAAGCTGGCTGTCCCAAGCTCCTCTTTAGCCCAAGAAACTAAGAATGAACAAACCGTCTTGCACAAAGTGTTTGGTATCAGCCAAGGGATCTTTACCCCTGCCCTGCAAGAACAACTGTCCAGCTCTTATGGAAAGCAAAGAACTGTCTCTCCTTCCCTGCTACCACGGACAGGCAGCAGGGAGGTGAATTGGCAAAAGGACCTTTTCCTCTGCCCTGCCCCAATGGCAGAACTTTGCTGCAAGTGAAAGCCAGGAACAAAGGTCCCCTCACTGACTCTGGGGTAGAGATAGAGACTGGGCCAGGCAGCCGCATTTTGGCCCTGAAGATTTTTACTCCTGCATCTGTAATGTATCACAGAATCCCTTCAGTTGGAAAAGACCTTTAAGATCATCGAGCCCAACCATCAACCACATGCTACCAAACATCTCCGGTCAGAGATGTTATCACAGCAAAGTACATCTGCAAATATTTTACGCAGTAACTAACAAACTGATCTTTTGGAAGCTGTGTGAATCACGCTGCAGCATCAGAGAAAAATTCCTTCATTAATTACTACGCAGATAATTGCCCCCAAGAGCCTGGCTGCTGCAAGGCGAAACGGCAACGGAGCTCAAAGCAAGCTGCTCCCAACAACCGCCTGCACCTGCACTTCTGAAAACACTGCTGGAATATTCTGGCTGGTGAGAAAAGAACTCAAGGGCTTGCAAGAGATGGGAGGGTCTCCTCTGGGAGCAGCTCTACTGCATCTGGCACGTCCACCCGGGAGGGGGTCAGCGCCGGGCGAGCTGCGGAGCGCGCGTGACCACCCTGCTCCTGCAAGCACGCACACGGAGATGGCTGCGCTTCTCAGAAGGACAGAGGGTCAGAGCAGCCCAAACCAGGGAGATGCAGCTCATGACTTTTTAACAAGAAATGGAATTAACGGGAAGCTGCGCTATGACAATAATTTACCAGGGTAAATTAAGAGTAATAACAATTTACTTGGGTAGTAAGAGAGAAAATCTGCTATAATTATACCCGTAGTACAACAAAAGACCCCCTCCAAAAATAGTCACTGACCAAGACTAAAATTAATAAGACACATTCAGAGACCAGAACTCTACTGTACTAGGCATGATATAGACGTATAGAAAATGATGGCATCTATTCCAAAAACAGCATACAGAATAGAATTGAAAAGTCTGACAGCTGAAATAGGAAAAAGATGAGATGCTGTGCAAAGCTGGTGGTGTTTGATTGTATGACGCAGCACAGGAGCACCCCAGTGATGCGCACACAACAAAGAGCATCTAGAAGGAACCAGAGGACACTGTAACAAAAACATAGCTCTCACTAATGAACACAATGGACAAGTCGATTCCCGTGGACAAGTGTTCTGTCCTGAGTCACGTGGAAGCCAAAAACATTATAGAAAAGGCAAGGAATTAACAGGCAAAGCAATTATACATCCTGCTCACTTCTGCTACAGTTCCCGCAGGTCAGGTTTGAAGCAGAGACAGAGGATGGGGTGGGATTGCATACTTCATGGCTTTGGTTATGACAAACAGAGGATTGCAGCCTCCAAGGCTGCCAAACCAGTGTCCTCCAGAGTACACACAGACACCTACACACTTGCCTGTGGAACACGCACCAAGTACCAGATCACGTTTTTAGTATCCAAAAGTGCCAAGAAACCAACACAGACTCCCCTCGTTTCACCTTGAACCCATAAACGTGCATTTGTAATTGACTTAAAAGAAATAAAATTAATAAAGTAAAGGGTTTGAAACCTGGGTTCCAACTATTTCCAGACACTGCTGCAGGGATGGGAACTCACTGAAGAGCTCTGTCTTTCTGTGAGGGTCTTGGCAACATCCTCCCCACTTGTGCATGACCATTTAGGATTTTTTCCCATGAAATGTGATGCTCCCACCTTGTCATCACTCCCCCAGACTGAAGGGAGAGCATGGGGGCAAGGCACAGTCTGGCTTACAACACCTAATAACAAGTTTGAGAAATAGTGTGCTCCTCTGTTAATCCAACGCGCTTGTTCTTCGGGGATTGATTCGCTCCAGCCAAAATTTTACTGGACAGAGACCAGACCTACAGAGCCAAATCCTGCTCTTGGTTTCACCACAATAAATCTTGAACAGCTCCACTGAGCTCAAGCTACCCAGTAAACACAACAGCACAACCCCGACCACATTCATCAGCTTGAAAACCTTTGTTTCTTTTGGAAGCTGCTTTCACATCATTCACCTAGAAATAAAACACTAAATCCACTGAACTTGCAAACAGTATCTCAAAGCACACATGCGCCTGTTGAATAAATCTTCAGGAGCAATACATCCAAAATAGCCATTGCTGTGGATATTATTTATTTCTAAAGGTTGCTCTGAAAACGAACGCACCGGTAATCGGGGAGATTTAGATTTTAAAAGACTGGCTAAATTACAGACTTACAAAATAAAGGAAGAAAAGCATCTCAGCTCTGATCTGCAGAAATAAAGTTGAATTTATCAAGCCGCGCTGTGATAACAATGATCCAGTCCATATGTCAGCACACAATGGTTTGGTTGTACAGATAATTCTGACATCAGAAGCAAAAACTTTTTAAAGCCTGAATGTTATTTAAATCAGTAACATATGTTCTAACGGGCAGCTTACATAATGGTTTCATTGTCCTCTCAAAGAGCTGCAAAGCATTTGAAATTGTAAAACTGATTGTCAAACCAGCATGTGCTGTTCATTCTTGATCAAACCCACGACACGGCCCCCAGAGCCGCAAGAGCGCCGAGGCCACGTCCTCGCGTCCCTGCGGTGTCATTTCACAGCTGAACAAATGTCACAGGAACGTGAAGCCCTGCCTGGCTTCGCAGCGTTGCAGCCTTGGGTGGGTTTGTGCTCCCTGTTCCACGTTCCAGTAGCAATACACTGAAAGCCCTCGGCTCGGGTCTCCTCTCTCGTGCACCTCACACGGCCGCAGCGCACAGGTTGCCGTCAGCATCACATGTGCCCTTGTACACGTGTGAAGCACTGCCCAGGGTGTAAGATAACATGGAGCACATCCCATCTTTCGCTGCCAGAAGCCCATTTTTGGGCTGAAAGGCCATGGAAATGTAGTGCCTCATATGCTGGCCTCATTCTTCCTTCTGAACTGTGTGGCTTTTTCACAGTAAGGGTTCCTAACCCTGTCGAGACACATTATTGGAGACCTCAAAAACTAAGCAAAAAGAGTCTTTGCTGGGCAATTCTCAGCTCCTAAGCTTGAATATATCAGAAGGGAAGCGTGGTTTTGGCTGACCAGAAAGCATGTATCTACCAGAGGTCTATTCAAATAACACCCACATCTATGAAATTCTGTTTTCATAACTCCCTTTTACACACTAATGAAGAATTTGTGTGAATGGAAAGTTATTGTTGCCAAAGGTCTTTGCAGGGGGGTGTCTCTGTTGTCCCATCTTTTTGAGGCAGCCTTTGTGTGAATAAGAACACATTTTCCAAGGGGGCTGCAGTGCTGATGCCACTGGCAATATTTCTCCCAACAAAAGGGTTTTACTATTATACTCAGGGGTGGGTTTTTTGGTTGCTTTTGTTTTAAGTTTCAAGGATGGAAAGGAGCAAAGATCTGGCATATTGCTTTTTTAACCTGTGGATCTCTGCCACACGCTTTGCTGACAGCAAAATGGGTCTCTAGAGGGAAATGCAACCCCCCAGTGCTGCACGAGGGGTAAATCAGGGACAGCATCAGGGATTTCATGCTTTGGTCAGCCTGTGACTCTGCTTTCAGTAATCCAAAGTGGGAATCTGATGCCACAGCTCTCCAGAGCTTGCTAAAGCACATTGTGACCATCAAGGAGCCACGTGCTTTTGGCCAGCGCTTTCTCTAAAGTGAAAGCCTGAAAACAACACAGGAGACTACCTGGCTACAGCAATCAAAACCACAAACCATTCAAGGCAGTTTGGTTGTTGTCCCGGACTGGAGCCAGAGATCACACTGGTGGTCGTGGTAGAGTGCTTGAGCTCTGCCCTGGACACATCTGTGAACAATATTTCAATCAGAGACGCTAAATAAAAATCCTTCTTCCACCAAGACCAGTGTCAGTCCCTGCCTTAAGTGAGGCTGCGATAACCCCTTGTAGTGCCAGCAGGTGAGGATGGCATCCAGCGACAGGAGATGACAACAGAGGAAGAACCCAACCCCAACAAGACACATCCCTGGGCCATTCCTGACTTCACATTTTCACTTGTCACTATTCCTTCTCATTGAACTCACTGTAGCAATCACAGTATTACACTGAGTGCTATGCTACTGGTGAACACTTTATTTTCCATGGCAGATTACACCTCATTTAAACCAAAAGTGCTTGCTGAGACCAAGGGGAGAGAGATGTTGGTAAATGAAGTCAAATGCTGATATACACGCTTCTGTAACCGGTCATCATTGTGCTTGAGGTAACCCAGACACTCACTTCTGTTAGAGCTAATACACGTGAAATGTAGCTTTAGTTTCAAGTGCTCTCATTTTTAGTTGCCGTCAAAAAAACCTCGAGCAGAATAATGGCCTTGATCAACACTGATGTACTCGGAGTCAGGAACAGCAATTCCCCAACACCCGGATACACAGCATGCGTGGGAAGGATAAGGTAATTTTGTGTTCATTTCCTTTTGATCATTAAAACCGCTTGTCAGTTTAGCTACTGGTAGCGCTTTAGCGGTGAAAGATCAGTCACTTTAACTCAGCTCCCACGATTTGAAAGGAGTAGGAGTTGCCAAAGCACGGTTCTGGGGGCCAAGACCTGCCCTTGATCTTTTTTTCCTACCCCTCCTCGAGCACAAAGCTGCACCCCAGAGATGCTGTAGAAACCCAGCGCACCGCACTGCATCCCACTGGGCGTGGTGCATCCGCCGTGAAAGCAAGTGGATTTTCCAACGGGATAAAGTTGAGACGCACAGTAAACAAAACTCTCACACCCACATACCCATCGTCCCTCAATTTAGCCCCAGAGCTACTGATGGCTCCTATAGCTTTGGCAACCGCTCTGGCAACCACTCATTCTCATTAAGTGTGGCCAGCAGATCGAGAGAGGTGATTCTGCCACTCTGCTCTGGCGAGACCTCACCTGGAGTACCGAGTCCAACCCTGGAGCCCTCAACACAGGAAGGACATGGACCTGATGGAGTGGGGCCAGAGGAGGCCACAGCAGTGATGGGAGAGCTGGAACTCCTCTGATGGGAGACCAGGCTGGGAGAATTGGGGTTGTTCAGCCTGAAGAAGAAAAGGCTCTGGGGAGACCTTCTTGTGGTCTATCAGTATCCGAAGGGGACCTACAACAAAGCTGGAGAGGGGCTGCTTCCAAGGGCATGTAGCAATAGAATGAGGGGCAATGGTTTTATACTAGATCAAGGTGGATTTAGATTGGACATTAGGAAGAAGTTCTTCACTATGAGGCTGGTGTAACACTGGAACAGGTTGTCCAGGCAAGTGGTAGAGGCCCCATCCCTGGAGACATTCCAGATCAGGCTTGATGGGGCTCTGAGTAACCTGCTCCAGTTGAGGATGTCCCTGCTCATTGCAGGGGGATTGGACTAGATGAGCTTTAGAGGTCCCTTCCAACCCAAAGCATTCTATGATTCTATGAAAGTTTACATATAAAAAACCCCAAAACCAAGCAACGGACAATGAAACTGAATGAGTGAGTTACACCAAAGGAATTGATCCCACAGCACTTTAAAATACCCTGCATGAATAACACCTCAGTCTCCCACACACCGTGTGCCTGCTTCACAGCCTGTTCCAGGTCTGAGCTTTGGCAGAGCAAGGCAGATACATTGCAACTGTGATTTAATAGAGATCTCATCCTTCAAAATCAACACCTGAAACTTTCCATGCTGCAGGGTAAGCAGAGGGAATACTCTGCAGAAGATACAAATAAGCTGACAGATTCAGTGGTGTTTAGACACACACCACAAAACGAGTCCCCCAAGCCCCTTTTCCTGAGCACCAGAAAACCTGAAATTCAAGATTAATTGACCACGCAGAACTAAAGAACTGGATGAGCTGTGGGCTGCAATTGAACTTGTGTCATGGTAACGGCTACAGAATTTCCACTGGGGAAAAAAGTATAATCGAGATACTGCAGAAATGGGTTGGTATGAAAACCTAGAGCAGGAATGCAGGTTCTTGAGACTCTTTAGATCTGGCACATTGCTATGGCACGAGTAATTTTCTCCTGTGGCTGATGGTCATTTCTTCTTCAAGCCTTTTCCTTCCTTTCCTTTTTAATCTGTGCATATATTCAATAAGAAAATAGAAAAAAAAGAAACACAGAAGGCTGCAAAGCACAGGTACAACTTGTGAATGGTTGGCAAGGGCCAATTGATTTCCTCCAAATTTGTCAGCCCTTAATGTCGACACCAGAACACTGGCATCATAGACTTGTCTCCATACATCCTGAGTTAAGGCTTTTTCCTTAATCAACAGCTTCAGGGAAGACTTTCTCTGCTTGTACTGGCCTCCAGATCTTTCACAATAAGCAAACAACATGCAGAAGAGAAGCCTGGGGGACCTCAGAGTCCATCAACCTGACTACTGAGGCAGACGAGACCTTATAGATTTCCATACTGAGGGTGTTAAAAGACAGAACCTCCGCATTTATTTCACAGCGCAAATCTGGTGCCGGTGTGCTAAGTGAATATAGAGCCATTTCCACACCCCAGCCTTGACTTTTCAAACAAATTCCCACTCTGAGGGGGATCTAGGAGTAGATGTCCTGTGTCCTCAGTCATGGAAATGGTTGGACAGGGTCTCGAGCAACTTGGTCTAGTGGGAGGTGTCTCTGCCCATGGCAGGGCAGTTGGAACTAGATGATCTTTAAGGTCCCTTCCAACCCAAACCATTCTATGATTCTATGAGCCTTATGGCAGAAGGACAACCCCTCTTAAGGGCTCTCAGCTGCCAGAGATGCTGTTGATCAATGCACAGCCTTCATCCTATGTGAGCAGACTCACTGTTTGGGCTTCCCAGCAGCCTCCCGTCAACACAAGTCTCAAAAGATCTGCATAAAGAGCCTCAGAGGAGCTCACACAAAATTCTCCCACCCATCTTGACCTAGCTTTGGAGGCAACCAGCCACAAGTAACAGTTCCTTTATAGACTAATTTTCAGGAATAACTAATTGCAACGGTTCCCTTACAGACTAACAATAGCCTCACCAAAACAGTACAGTCTTTGTGCAAGAAAAATGCACGTAAGCTTCCAACTAGCTCATGGGTTGGGACAAGCCCCTTCATTGGCTATGATCTATACTGATCTTGAGAAAGGCAATTTGATGGCTATTAACCATGAAGTAAGGGAAAATATTCCCCCAAACGGCTGTAGAAGAGCTGTGTAATCCACTGCCTGCCACATTATCCCGAAGTGGACACTCAACCATGAACTTCAGCGGCTCTTTGTATCTCTCCAGTGAATACAAAGGTTTCCAAACTGACATACATATCAATTTTCACACAAGCTAACTCAAATAACAGTGCACAAATGATCTGGTGTCAGTGTTAAGTACAGGTAGGAAATGAAATAAGTGTTTCACAAGACACAAATATACAGATAGACTGTTTTCTTCCAAACTGCTCTGAGAGTAACATTTCTTCTGCACCATTACATCAGCTTGGTAATGTAAAAAGGAAAGAAAACCTCAGTGAAGATGGCTATGAGTGGTATTTAATATTAATGAATGTATAGAGTAGAGAGAGATGACTCCCTCTAATTATAATCCTTTGTGAGTTTAAAAGCAAATACCCGTTAACCTAAACTATTTAATAAAAATTAGTGAGATTCTTGAAAACAAAAAACCCAATGCACTCAGGAAAAAAAATAAAAATGCACTTTTACCTTAAAGTAGTGGGAAGAACCACTGCATATTGCAGATTAGAGCAAAACTCAAAATATAATCTGCTTATTCACATAGATGAACCTTACAGAAGGTCCTTTTGACAATGGTGGCTGCATTCTTTAAACACGTAAGAGGGACAAAATAAGAGTCATTATGTAAATAAGCACATTTGAAAATAATTTTTACATCCTCCAGTCTGATTTAGTGACCATATTTTAATGTATTTTATAAAGTATACAATTTATACTACTGCATCTTACTATTTCTAGGGTCAAAATATCATAAGTAGCAATAACCCTTTTTTTAAACTTCCTTTAATGAAAGAAGCTCTTATGGAACAATGTTACCTTTTAAAACCAGGTTTACCTTGGGATGTTGAGTAAGAACTGAAAACAAAAAGTCTGTGGGACCTTAATAGGGATAATTATTATAATTATAAGTAAGAGCAAGATAAACTAAACCAGAGCAAGCAGAGCAAACCAAACCTCCGTAAGTTCTTGCCCATGGTGAGATGAAGCAGTAGAAAGTGGAGTGGTAGGAACGTGAGGCTTATGAAGTTCAAATCAGGTGATGCCACAAACGGTCTTTCCAACACCCAATCCTTCATAAGAGTTCTGTGACCAAAAGTGGGTGGGAGGTTTCATTATCGGGTGTCTGTGTTCAGGTTCTCACCTCCACAAGAAAAACCACGGGTGCAGCTTAAGGCAAAGGGTGAAGAATGTGGATGAGTTACACCTGCTGATGGAGTAGCAAACTTCACCTCCTAAAACACCAAGGCATTTCTGCATTTCTGTTTGCAGGTATCGATCCACCCCTGAGAGACCTGATGCACCCTGTAAAGATCTCAGGACAGAAGGATAAAACTTTGCCAAACAGCAAATGAGAAATATATCTAGAGAAAAGACAGCGTGCATGTATTTTAGGGGAAAAATAGGAACAGGTCCTTTGTGTGCAGTAACGTGTCCACAGAAAATATAAACAACTAAAGCAACTCCTGTGTGGAGAGTATTTTATAGAAATTAGATTATAAAAACTGATGGTACACTGAAATTCTATTTATTTCTTCATTGTTTATTCACATTGCTTGGCAGTTACCAACTGATTAATACAACCACAGCTTAATTTCCACTCCATCCTTTTGTAAAATCAGCACTTACCATGCATTCCAAGAACATAATTTCCCACTGAATGTAATTATTTTAAATAAAAAAAAAAAACCAAACACAAGCTGCAGACAAGCACCTTTCTCATAGGAGAGAATCAAAACAACCTACAAACCCATTAAACCAACGCTCCAATTATTTTCCTACCTATTGCCATGAAGACAACCCTTCCACAGCTGGATAACTCCTCTGGCAATGGGTTAATTACTACCACTTCCCAACCCAGTTCTCCAAGCATTCTCAGATGACAATTAGAACTGTTCTTTCTCATCACTGACTAAAATGAACAATTAGGTGTAAATTTTCCTAAGTGATCCCTGCCACTGACAGGTGAAACAGAGCAGCTGCAAACCCTAAGAGCCAGGCATGTAAGTACTTATTTGCTGGCAGAAATCAGATAGTTATTACCAACATTTTTATTTATCATATTATAGCAGCCATCCAGAGCATGGAAGTGAGATCATGATCCCATTAGGCAAAGCCTTGCACATAACTCATTCAAAAGGCTGTGTCTGCCCTGGAGTAACATAAAAAATAAGCAACTGAGACTGAAAACAGTGTATTTCTCCAGCAAATGCAGGAAGCTGAAGCAACAACAGCTAACGAAGGAATTGAGTCATATTTTTGAAGTCCTGGTCCAGTGGCTCAGCCACAAAGCCTCTAGTCATTGCTATTGCTTGTCTCCAGTTGGTTCAAAAAGTAAAGATGCCCCTGTAATTCCAGAGACTGTAACCAGGTGGGCCTCTGGACCCCAAAGAGGTTCCTCATTCACTAAAAGCAATTGGTGCATCTTAAATGAGCTTCCTTCTCTGGGGAGACCTTTTTACCTTTATGCAGATGACCTTGAAAGGTCCCTTCCAACCCGAACCATTCTATGGTTTTAAGTAATTACTATTTGTAAGCAAATAGTATTTGTAAAACCAAAACACTGATTAATATAGAATTTCAGAGGTTCCCTTTGGAAATGAGAAAAGCTTTTAGCTCTGTGTTTCCATGATGGAGGAAAGGAAAGGAGAATTGGTGTGCAGAGGGTGGGAGCCAGAGATGTGGCTTTGCAGGTGTGGATGCCTGCACTTGTTTCTCCTTGCTGGCCTCAAACAAGTAAGGGCTGGATTCTTCCCATGGGATCAAACAATCCACACTCAAATGCCAGAGAAGGAAAGCAGGATGTCTCTATCCTCAGACCTTTTCACAAGAAGGGAAGAGCTGAGAAGTGTTCACCATCTCCACTCTGGTTCCCTGACCTCCTGGAACACACTGCACTGTCAGCACATCCACGGCTCAGGGAGCGCTCGCTTCGAGATGAGCCACATCTCCTGGCTGGACAACACTGAGCCAAGATGGACACCAGAGAAAAATCAAACCTGAAAAAGGTTTGAGGGCTTCAGCCAATGAGCCCAGGCTCCAGCAGAGGTGTTTATTGCTCAAATATTCCACAGAGCTATGGTAGCAAAGTAGCAGCTGAGGCAGCAGTAAAGAGAAGCTGAACTCTCTTCTCAGATGGGTACATGGCACGAGAAAACACCCTGAAAGAAAGGCCACTTTTTACCACATACTTAATCTGGTGCATCTGTTCAGGTGGTGAGCAGAGAATGGGCACAATTCTTTATGAAACAATGGGCTAGCCTTACCTTGCAGGTGGTTAGAGGCAGACTTGCTGCACACATTATCTATTATTTATTTACTTTGCTACTTTACCAGCCAAATTCACACTGCAAAAAGTATTGTGGTCTCTGTTGATCCTCTTATGGTTTGCATGACCTATTGTACTGCAGCCTGGATCACAAAATAGAAACACCATAGTGGTGCCTGTGGGGGAAGAAACCTACTTCAGTGGAACTGCTCAGGTGACAATGAGAGCAGATTCTCTCCTCTCTAAGATGAGATGAATTCACTAGACCCTCCTCACTGACCCTGTTGCCACAGAACAGTGGGGGTTGGAAGGGACCTCTAGAGATCATCAAATCCAACCCCCCTGTCAAAGCAGGATCACCCAGGAACATGTCTGGGGGGGGTTTGAATGTCTCCAGACACAGAGACTCCACCACCTCTCTGGGCAGCCTGTTCTCATGCTCTACCACCCTCACAGGAAAGATGTTCCTCCTGAAGTTTAGATGGAAATTCCTATGTTCAAGTTTGTGCCTGTTACCTTTTGTCCTGTCACTGGGGACCACTGAAAAAAAAGACTGACCCCACTGTCCTGACACCCACCCGTTAAGTATTTATAAGCATCAATCAGATCCCACCTCAGTCTTCTCCAGACTAAAAAGACCCAGTTCCCTCAGCCTCTCCTCAGAAGAGAGATGTTTTGGCCCCCTAACCATCTTCATAGCTTTTGTCATGCCCAGGAGACTTTTAAACCTGGAGATGGAATGGTAGGACCTGCCTCATCACCCTGTGCCTTACAGATACGCTCTGGACCTGGCAGCCTGAAACAGGGCAGACTCCACAAGACACAGTGCTGAAGGTGAGAACCGTGGAAGGACACTGAACCTGGATGGACTCTGTACTTGCAGAATGGAGCCTGAGCTCCAGGACTGCAGTGATGCGTTTGTACAGAAGTTCAGCTTCCCTTGCTGGTGAACCAGTTCATCAGACTCCCTGATATCTGAGGTCATAAAGACATTCACACTCTCTACTTTGAGCCCCTAACCTGGTGAAATTAAACCAAGAATAGTCAGAAACATTCCATGACCTCCCTAGTCAAGGAAGGGTTTGGAACCTCAGAGAGGTCTGCCCAGAGCAGACAACTGGTCAGAGCAATAAGATTGCCCTAGGGCCTCATGCAGACAGCCTGATGGTGCCTTAATGAAAATAATCCACTTGACTAGAAATAACTGAATTTCTGTCCCCCAATCATTACTTTTTACCAATAATAGGAATGTCTTTAAAACTGCCAATGCTAATTAAAACCTGAGATCACAGCAATCTTGCCAAGGTTTGTAATATTCCCAGGGATCTGCAGGCATTAACACAGAGAAGACTCATTAATACAGAGATTGAGATTCAACTCAAATGCTTTCCTAGCTCCTGGCAAGCACCCAAAGTCCTCAAAGCACATGCTCTTAAGACAGACTTCATAACAACCTTAACTGCCGAAGGACTTTCAGGCTGGCTGCACAAAAGAAACAAACAAACACACTTGCATTTGAAATCAAATGCTTTCCCCACCCAGAAAAGCAAACGTAAAAGTGGACAGTGAAATATGGACACAAAGAGGTTCACCCAGACCAAATCAGAGCAGAGGGTCTCTGACTGCATGGGGAACTCTCAAGAGCAAGTGCATCCAGAGCCCTTGTTGAACACTGCAAGCAATTGCTGTAATACAAATCAATCATCTGTGTACAAACATTTGTATCTTTAATGCAAACTAAGTAACAGAATTGATTTTGGAAAACATTTTGGGATTTTATCTGTCATAAAGCAACACTGATCCTTGTTGCACAAACTTGCTGCATTTATATATAGTATCTATGCTACATGCATCAGACATAGTAATCCAGTAATTGCAAAAAAAAAAAAATCGGAAATGACAGGCAGAAGAAAAAGCAAACTGCAAGGGAAAAAAAAGGAGCAGGGAAAGAACAAGTAAAAATGACAAGGGAAAAAAA
Source organism: Actenoides lindsayi (assembly GCA_025331215.1). Lineage (NCBI taxonomy): Eukaryota > Metazoa > Chordata > Aves > Coraciiformes > Alcedinidae > Actenoides > Actenoides lindsayi. Next base: position 31,279 of record WTSP01025365.1, on the reverse strand, counting down.
TATTTCGGGGAATGATGCCCCTACATTTCTTCTGTTTGAGAGAAAACCATCCAGCAAACAGTAGGTGCCTAGACACACAGAGTCAGCAATACATCAAGTTTTGGGCTGATCACTGTCAGGGCTCAGTCTTATACAAGATGTGTTAACTTGGTCCAATTCAACAAAGCACTTGGACTAACGTTCCATTTTCAGCTTGTGAGCAGTTCCATTGAAGTCAAACTTCTTGTGACTTTAAGAGGTGAGCATTTACTTAAACTGTATGTTGGATAAGTACCAAGAAGTAATATCATGAAGTTCAAATTCCTAAAGATCCTGATTCAAGTCTCAAAAACATTTTTAAACATTGGTCTAAGGCCCTTGGCCTCCATTAAGAAAGAATTAGTTTGGCTCTGGCTTCTCAAAGTCATGAAATGATCTCCAAAATCTTTATTCAAATCACATTTTCAGGTTTTTTTTACCACAGTTGAGAAGTCTTGAAAATTTTCAAAATGTGAATACAGAGATTCCTGTGTAGCCAGTCTTGTCCCCAGGATAAAATACATCTATCCTGAGACACATAAAAGCATAAGAACTGGTGAATTTGAATGCGCTCTGCACCTTGCTCATCAGAACTGTCAGAACAGCTGTCTCATTTCCCCTCTCCCATGACAGCTTTACTGACCCAAATAGACCAGAATCACTGTTCTCTCGTTCCAGGGGACTCTTCCACAGCAGGCCAAGAGCAGTTTAAGAACTGCATCCAGGGCAGACTGCAGCAAAGAAATGTTTACTCTGCCTCGATGAAGAATATCTGCTTTCCTGTCCCTGCATCCCTCCTACTTACTTTTGTCCCTTCTTTCTGCAGTTTCTCTGTTTCATCTCACTGAAAACCAACCTTTCTCTGTTACAAGCAGTCAGCGATGTAGCCCTTGGACCAACCAGGCTTCTGCTGGCCGCAAGGAAATGGACTTCAGCTGGTGAAACAGCTTCTGCTAGGAACTGATGGGAAACAGTTCCTAAGATTCCCTTATCTTTGTGAAATGGCTCCTAAATCAGATATCCATCTAACATTTTTAAACAGATCTTTTAATTCATCCCTGACTTGAGAATAAAAGCAATCTGATAAAAAAAACAAACCATAAGCTACATGCCAAAGCAGCAGCAGTAATTCACTGGCCTTGAAATGTAGTTCTTTTACTGGAAATGTTACAAAGACAAGGACTGTGTGTCATGACAAAGAGGGGGGAAAAAAAGGCAATTTTTAACAGGCACTCTTTGGAATAGGTTCCACATTTCATCCTCAATTATCAGTTCATAAATCTAGAATTTCTTAGCCGCTAGCATATCACTGAACAGGGGCCTCATAAAACGAGCGTGATTTAGAAAATTAACAACAATCTGAACTAATTTCTTTCCACAGTACACTGGATTTTCCAGAGCCATTCCCTTTAGCAAAGGGCCAGTAGAAAACTAAAAGCCAGAAACGGCCAAAAAAAGGAATTCCCTTTCAACTGCCAAGATGGATTATCTGCAAATAAACTTGGATATATTTCCTTTATGGATTAAATTAAATAGTTGATAATGATATCCTTGCACTTATGTATAGCCTGCCGAAGTATTCAAGAATAACGCAAGCTTTAGGCGGGTTGGGGAAGGACCATGAATTTACAACTAAAGTAGCTCAACTACATTCATCATTAAAGGAACCAGAACTCTTCTAGGAATTCCCAGCAAAAGCCAATCTGCAAATTCACTGCCTGAGCCAGCCTTGCCCTGCCAAAACATCCTTCCTTGGATTTCTAGCGAATGGCGAGTGGCAACACACACATCAGCATCCTCACAACTTAAGTTCCTACGTAAGCTTAGAATCACAGAACCCATTCTCAAATTAGCACCACAATGACTCTGACCTCATGGCTCAGAACATCTGCGGGGATTACTTTTAGTGGGAAGGAAGAACATTTTTGTCTATCGTCCTCAAAAGCCTCCGCTGCAAGTGTTTGGTTGGCTACAACAAAGCAATCACTTTTTGGACAGGATTCTAACACCAACAAGTTCAATTCAGAGGTATTTCTAACCCTGTTTGAGCAAATGACCCCAGCCTGCCAGGATGGCAGCAGCACTGTGACACCAGCCATAGTGGACATTGCTGCTGCCACGACAGCAGCGTTGCTTTAACGGGCATTACATTGACACGATGCAGATACTCAAAACTAGAGTTCAAGTACCTAGGCTGGGCTTCCATGGGCTGAGGCCTGAAATGGTGGATGTTTCTCCATGGCAGATGGTCAAAGATGGGAATTAATAAAGGCCACCTACTGCTGGCTGAGTTCTGGTCTAGGAGAGCTGACAGAGACATCTTCTTCCTTCACCTGCTCCCCAACAACCCCGTAACACTGGCACACAAACACACTTATTTACAGGAGGAAGAGGTCACTTCTTCTGGGCTTTGTGTGCTTGGGATGCTCATGATATTAGACTCGATATCCCAGCCAAAATATACATTAGAGTTGATCAAATCAAAACTCATCTTGAGACCAAACGTCCTTGTGGTTCTTGACGCAGATACCATCAGGTCACAGACAACAGTTTGCCAAAACTTTTCATTACAGAAGTTAGAGTCTCAGGATACAAAGGGATGTGCAAAATCCTGCTAAAGCTGTAAATCAAATAAAGTATACAGTTTAGCTTTCCTGAACTGCATCCTGTATTCAACGCCAGCAGAACTGGTTAAAACATTTTCCAGTGACACATTGTAAGAGAATGGGGATATCTGAGCAAACAAAAACCCGCTTTTTATTATAATAAAATAATAAACATATAGTGTAATATTATAGTAATATAATAATATAATAAAATGTCTTTTGATATAATCAAAAATATAATTTTTTTCACCCACTATTTACACCTCCATTGCAATAATGAAGCAAGTTCATGCTTGCAACAGTGGGTGCTCATAACAATTGCAGCGATGCGATTACTTACTGCAATGCAATTACTGCAGCACTTCTCCATGTTGTGGACTGGAAGGTGTGCGTGTGGGGGGAAAATAAAAATGTAGACAGCAAATACTTTGTTTCATTACCAGAACAAGAGAAAATAAGTTGCAAGTGTGATAATTGAAGTTCATTAGCTGCTTTAGCGATGACGTACGACACCGAGAAGAATGTATTGCCACTTCCCATCAGGGAACATGTTCTCTTTAACAAGAATTAGCAAAATCACAGTTATTCCCCCCCCCAAATTTAGCAGAGAGCCTTACAAAGCCAGAGAAAAGTTCTGTTTAACACAGAGATGGCCTTTTACACAGCCCTTCACTAATATCAACTTTACTTTTCCATTATGCAACAGTGAGCAAGGGTAATAAAGTTATCAGTAGAGGAGAGAGAAGACAGCTCTGCCTCCTCATCACAATGGTTTTCACTTCTACCTTCCCAACCTGCCAACTCCCCAGCTCTCTGGGAGAAAACATGCGATGCTTTCATTGAGCTCAGCAAGCCAGGGACATGCAGTCCTCTCAGATGCTCTCATAAACCCAACTTCATCAACTTCAGCAAAGCCAAAGTGATTTTTATCAGCTGAGGAACTGGTCTGACCTGTACAGAACAGGCTGCTGGGCACAATGAAAGCCCAGAGGCTGAAACACAAGCACCTAGACATAGATAAGAAGTGAATTTTGAGCTCCTTTCACATTTGCAACAAATTTCCACAGATTTCAGCATGGCAGGAACCTCCCTGCTGCCAGACTGGGACTAATTCACTGGCACCACTGCAGCTACACTGAGTTATGCCAGCTCCAGTCCTGTCCTTAAACTCATGACCTAAGCCATTATCGCTGCACGGGGAAATGGAAGCAGCAGAAATGAAGATTTTATCACATAAATAAAACCGAGGGCTGTTGTTCTTTGTGTTTATTTCAGTTGTCATTCATGCCTTACCTCACAGACACAAGCAGGCTATTGTTCAACTTCAGTTCCCTCAGGTTGGGCAGATAGGCACCTATGGGAACAGAATAAAGAATCACTTTGCAGACCTGGGAAGGGAGTAAAGGAAACTTCTGACAATTACAAGCTGAAGCATCCAATTTTACATGCATTTCTCACCTATTTCTGCCAGACCTGTGCTGGACCCCTTCTAAGAAAATTAATGAGATTATTTCACTCAAAAAAATATTTCACCCTTTGCATTTTTGCAACAAATACACATTGTTTGCATGACTTCTCAATTACAACGTTTGAACACTTCCAATAAAGCACCTTTCCAAACAGACAGCAACAGAAGCTGGCTTGATGGGACTGTTGTCTTTGGTCTGATTCCCAACCTATTAGAGTGACCCTCAGAAGAGGTAAGGGATGCTTTAGAGCACAGCAATCCATGGCCTTCCAATTCTACATAATGCTCTTGCTTCTCTTCACAAAAATCTTTTGCTACCCCTTTAATGGCAAGTGGTGATGGACTTTGCGGATACACAGCAAAATAACACTTCTTGAAGATGGAATTCTGAGTCAACTAACAGAAGTACAATTTCCCATGTCACGACATCATGTTTTATAGTTCAGAGGTCCCCAAAACACTCCTTAGGTTTTGCTAAGTGTTGCCTCCTTTTAATCTTCTAGGTGTGATCCACTGTGCATTATTCAATTGCACAAGTTTCATGAGAACTACATCTATGAAAACCTCAATATTCTGTTATCACTTCGATTAATGCTTTCTTTTCCCATTCCCAAGAGATATTTGACTTTTTTGGTTGCTTCTATGGGTATCTCTGAACCAAAAATCACAGCCCAAGTTCCTTCAAGCTACAGAATAATTTGGATAGAAGATCAAGTCCCAGGAAACGTTTGCTATTGACAGCAGCAAATTTTTACCCGTTACCAGCAGCAGAGTTTACACGTGGCTTGCGAGCATCCTCCAGCACAAGATGCAACCACGGAGAGATAATACCAATTTTAGACAAACTGGATCATTGCTAAAACATTAAAATCTGTTCTCAGAACATATTTTTATGAGTCCTCTGAGTAATCTCTCTCTGGCAAGAGTGATTGAGCAGTGTTCAGAAGGAAATCATTCCAGCTCTTTGCAAAGGATTAAGAGGAAGAAAGAAAAAAAAAAAAAAGAGAAAAGAAATAAAAAAAAAAAGTCATGTTGTTCATCCCTTTTCCCAAACAGAAAAAGATCATTTATGGCAAAACCATTTTAATAAATCATGTTTTAGTTGAAGCATTACCTGTATCTAATGCTATTTAGGAGTGATTATAATACACATATTGATCTTCATGCTGTACTACAAATATTTAACTTCATGTCTTTGCAAACCCCTTAGAAAATATTAAATATTCAAAACATTGTGCAATTTTTTAGCCTTATTTTAAAATATTTTTCTGTGGTCCATAAAAATCATAGTACAGATCAGAACACACTATTCTCATCTTGCAGGACACACTTTCTCACGGCAAGTAAGTTTTATAAAGTATGGCCACAAAATAATTTGGAATCCTGAGAGAAGGTACTGGGATCCCTGGTAATTATTCACCGCAGTCATACTCGCTACTGAGCAAAGACTTCCTCGGATATAACCCCTCTTCTAAGAAAACCCTCATAGAAGAAAATTAAATCTAGATTAAAAAAAATTGCTATCATGTTTCTGCTAAGAAACCTGAAGCAGAGAGAGATGAGGCAGCAGCCTCTCCAGTGCCAGCACAGCACTGGGTAACAGCCTGGCCAGGGGTTCAACCAGGAGGGTTAAAGGGTTACTGGGCAAAGGCCACTACAAAGATGACAAAGCAAATGAGTTTAAAAGACTAATATGAAGCAGAATATTTGAATGAGGAGTAAAGAAGACTTGCTCAAGGGAAATGGAGAGGCTGGCTGGAGAAAAAGCTTTCCACTGAAGGCATTTAGGGTTGGTTCAGGGAACAGAGGATTCAAAGAGGCCGAGTGACAGGCTGACGATAGGATTTTCACATCTGGTTGTTTCCTTGCTGCAGCCCGCTCCCCCACCTCAGACATTTTATTGTGTTTTGGCACAATCCATCCTTGGGAACTTGTCAAGTGTTAAGCTCTAAAGTGCTGTTTACTAGACTGAAATAGAAGCATACTACGTGCAGCGGTGCAAAATTCTGCCAGCAACACTTGTGCAAGAGCTTTCTCCAATTCTGCAGGTCCTTCCCTCCCTTAAGTTTTATATTTGGTATGTAATTGTTCTTCGGTGCTAAGAATTCATTGTCCACATGACTGTGCTGGTTTTTATAATCCCAGTTCCTTACTTGTAGATTAGGGACTGGAAGATTAAGAAGAGAAAATTGTAAAATGAACACAATAAAAATAAGAGATCTATCCAAATCTAACACCAAGCTTCTAATTTTCTGAATTTTAACCCTCATGACATCTTTCCTGAGCGCAAGGAGGCAATTTATTCTTATAGTAACACAAAAATACTCTTAATATATCAACAATACTAACTTCTCATATTAGAAGTACAAACAATATATTCCTCATCCTGAAACTGCCTTCACCCTGTTTAATTGTGATTTTTAAAACGGATAATGGTCCAGAGAAGCACTGGTGACTGCACTACAAGGCTGAGAATTCAGGCTGGCAAGCAACGTTATCTCATCTGTCTACGATTCCCTTTCACTAAATACCCTTTTTGTTACACGGCTCTGAAATTACTGACCACCAACAATGTCCTAGTGTGAAACTGTTCCACTGTGCTGCCCCACGGGAGCAAAACCAAACAAAAAGCAGAAAGAAATCCAAGTGTGAGGTGAATACAAGTGATAGATGAACACTGAACAACAGCACCTTAAGAGCTGCGCTTCACAAGCAGGGTAGCAGTGCAGGTATCTTTGAGCTGCCTTGGTGAGCAGGGGACATTTAGACTGACAAGGAGTGAGGAGAAACCAGGCAAGATGCTGGGTTTATTGTATTTTACAAGCCACAGCACTTTTAACACCTGCTGTTGACATTACAATGCATTCTTTAGGTAGCATCCCATACTGCGTTGTCCTACCGTTCACAAAAAAAATCATTGTGACTTAATTTCTTACACCTTCTGGAAAATGGACTAGTGAAAACACACACACAAAAAAAATTACTGACAAATACTTGTGTTGGCATCAAGTGACCTATATGTTTTGCTGGTCCTGCAGCACAAAACAGGCACCCACAGGTTGCATTCTTACAGCAAGACCAACCTGATGAGTAAACTAAACAGGCTGTTTAATTCACTTCAGCGGGGTTTGATCAAGTAAGGTACCTCACCCTGATGTTATTTCCACACCTGTTCTAAATGTGCATTTTTTGCACGTTTCTGGGGTGAATTGGGCATCACGACCAGGGATAAGACCGCAGCACTTGTGGGCAAACCCAACCTAGCTGCAGCCTAGCTACCAGAGATGAGCATCTGACAAAAAACCCACATCGGTGCAGGGTTTAACATCAGCTCGCAGCCCCAGGACGGTACTTGTGACTCCTGGAGAGCTGCCCAAGCTCTGCTGCAGTAGGTGCCGGGGCCCTTCTCAGAGCAGCTTGTCAGCACCAGCTAAACCAAGAGCAGTGTGGGCAGGGACAGACGTGCTGGACTCAGGCTCCAGCCTCCACACCAGCTTCCTGACCAGACAAGCACCCGCCGCCATGGCGCTGGCTACTGACAAATGTCGCCCAGCTTCACATTGGGACTACCAACAAATAGAGCAAGTGGAAAAAGATGATCACCTTGTGTGAAAAGTAAGGTGTGACTGCTTCTGAGCCTGCTCCTGAGCCTTTAGCAAGAGCTTTGCCTTGATAAAATGCATGCAAGGGAAGCGGCGGTCTCCAAACACATAATCAACTTAGCCTGGCCACTAGCATGCAACAATTCAATAAGTACCAGCGAACAGCACTGTGGGTAACTTGATTTGTAGCTATTAAAATCACTTAGAAATAAGAGAACTATGTAGTGTCTTAAACGAGTCTATCCCGCTATTACTTTCAACAGGAATTTCTACGAGCTGGTCATGAGCACGGTCCCCGATCTGTCAGCAGTCAGAACCAAAGGGATAAGCTCACGAAAAGGAAATAGTCCATCTGTTTGAGTAAGAACTGAAGCCCAGAGGAGCTCAGAAGTCAAGTCCAAGACCTCCAAAGCTGGATACAAGGCTCGCCAGGGTGGTTCAGTGTTTCCCCTGTCCCCCAGCAAGGTGCACTGAAAACAAACAGCTCCAGATTTTCAGACCCCGAGGCCCACAAAGGCTCAGATTCGAGTTCTGGCACAAAACCTTTTCTTAATTTAAATATCATATGAAAATATTTTCATGCCAGTCTCTTCCTGTTTCAACCCACAGCCTGTCCCTAAGAAATGTAACAGTTCCTCCCCACCACGTCACACCACGACGTAGAGGCTCATCCGACAAACTAGGAAAGTTTAACAGGATGCTGCTTTGAAATTTAGCACATCCTGAAGTGGAATGCTCATAAGCAAAACTCAAGTAACATGTTTTAAAATCACTCTGGAAATCTTGCTCAATCTGTAGGCCCTCGGTGCTCGTGTTACAGTCTGTGTAAGGCTGCGAACATAGAAACGCTTCTCAAATGGAAATTGTGGTGTAAATTTGGGATTTGAGTGCTGCAAAGTTCCAGGTGACCCAGCGTTATGTGCAGCCTTGTAACTTGGAACTCTTATCTGACTATTCAAAAGCTTGAACAGTCTTTTTTACATATAAAACCAGTTAAAACAACAGTGTTTACTTAGCATGAACTGATCATCCAAAGAAACAATCTTGCAGTAGTAAAAATGCTTTAAACCACCTTCTACAACTGAGGAAAACAGTGAAAGCAAGGATAAGTGATTTAATATGGCCACAAAGAAAGCTAATTGGCCAGCTTTGGAATGCAAAAAGAAACACCAAACTGAAGAGTGGTCCAGGCTGGAAGGGGCTGCTGGAGGTCTCGAGCCCAGCCTGCTGCTCAGAGCCAGGTCTTCTGTGAGATCAGACCAGGGTGCTCAGGCCTTCACCCAGACACGTCTTGAAAACCTCCAAGGATGGAGACTCCAAACCTCCCTGGATACCCGTTACTTGACTGTCCAAATGGTGGAAAAGCTTTTCCTTTTGTCATGCCAGTTGTTCTGGTTCTCACCCTACTCCTTCCCTCAGGCTATTTCTCCAGAAGGCTGACTAGAGACCAGGTCAGCAGGGACAGTGTCAGGGGCCAGCAGCCAGCGACAAGCATGCAATGAGCCCAACACCTTCAGCAGCAGCCTCGCTTCCCGCATTCAGGCTGAAGGTGCAAACTGCTCTGTGATACCCCTAAAAATTGGGGCCTTACTACATGTGCCTAAAAATCAGCTGTCATGTTAACAAAAAGCTGCAAGGAACTGATGATCACTGGAAGCACTAAGAGTAAAACCTTCTGCCCCTGTCACCTGCTGACGGTTGTAAAGTGACTTTCACAGGGAGGAAATTCACTTAAAACAAAACAAACAAACCAAAACAGAAGAATATTCAGGATGGTCTTGATGTCCTGTTATTCTCAAAAGCAGTGGGGACCTGCAGCTGCTGATTTTTACAAGCCCTCAAGGGCCAGCTCTTGGTGCAAACAGGACATCAGATGGAAATTGTCCTCAACACGGGAATAGGGCTCTGTCTTCTCTAGAAGTTGCAAAGCTTAACCATGGGGAGCAGAAAGGTATTTATTCCAGTAATGGAAAGGAAAGAGAAATACAGAGTGAAAAAGGGGAAACATTTCACTGGTGTGTCGCAGCTCATGTAAAAAGGCACAGGAATGGGAACACTGCTTTTGAGCACTGTAGAAATGGCATAATGAGATTCTCTTATCAACTGGAGGGAACATGACAGAATAGATTACAATCTCTGAAAGAAATGGATTTAATTTACCTTAAATTATCAAGTGCCTATCAGAAAGAGACCTGTTTATGAAATAAACAGAATAACCAGCAAAAAGCAGCCATATAATTCAAGACAAAAGACCCTTTCACTGCACTTGCTTAACGATTCCTGACAAGCCGACATCAAAAAACCCACTAAAGTTAATTGACTGTTACATTATAGTCACTTGCACATGGAAATGACCTGCCTGGCTTGAGAATACCAGCACCCACTTTGGGGATGCGACTCCTCTTGGCACAGAAAATATTGTCCTGAAGTAGTTACTCAGCAGAGTAGCAGAACAGAGTCGGTTGTGATGGGAACCCATATGACTGAAGAGACTGTCAGTACTGGAAAAAAGGAAGGATTCATATTCTCAGTGTTAACTCTGCTACACAGGCTTTGGTACTTTCTTACTTCCCTAGTGCACTGATGATGACATAGAAATGACTCAAAAGCATTAGGGCTTTTTGGAGCTCAAAGTGACGTATCTCTAGGACCTTCCTCCAGCACAGCTTGGTGAGGCAGCACAGGATGCAAGGACAGGCTGCTGGCAGCACGAGCAGCCTGGATCACCAGTGATCTCTCAGCTGCAGGGAAATCTTACACTGGAAAGAAACTGAACATTGCTTACTAGAGTAGCACCGAGTTCTCTAGAGGGCAAGGTAACCAGTAAATGCTCATCCAGGGCCTAAAGGTGTGTTAGTCAAGATGAATTTGTTCACACTAATTGGCCTTAGACAGAAGTGGTGTCACTCGTCCCAGTGCCATAGTGAAAAATAAGCAGTCCTATTGAGAGTCTCACAGAAGTAAACAGGTCAAGGAGTGAGAGATACCAGGGAGATCGTGTTTCAAGAGCTCTTGAGTAAGACTGTTCTTTACACTGGCTGCTGGTTTCCAAGTCCCCACTCCTGCTTTGAGACACAACAAAGGAAAACTTGAGACTGTGAGCAGAAGACAAAGTGTTTTCTTACCAAAGCTCCCCAAGCTGTTCTCTCTTGTATCTACTCGCATCTCTAGGGCCTTCACTTGCTGCAGGTCATCTACCCCTGTCAAAACTTTCTGCAAAGATAAGCAGAGATATTGGTGTACTCTCATGCAATAAACCAGATGACACAGAAGCAAAAAGGTGTAAACAGGCTTTCAACCAGAGTTTTGTCAACATGTACTCCAGGTCAAAACAGGCAGATGTGCAATATCACACTGAAATAAATTCAGCAGAGATCGTCGTTTCGTGTATCTCTGAATTATTCTAGTCTCACGTAACTTCTGCGTTGCTTAAAGAGTCAAGGCTGAGGGTTACATCCAAGCTGCAAATCAATGACAAGCTGACATGCCAGTTAACTTCATTTAAATAGTATGGCCATGATTTAAGATTTGTGTAAGTCTTGTCCTAATGCTCCCTTAACTGTCACCTATAATCAAAAAGGCACTAGGTAGAAAAACTCAACAAAACTCACTGTTTAGCTTTTTAACTCAAAACTACAAAAAGGAAATACGATTGTAGCTCACTTTTCTGAAAGATGACAAGACTAATTACAAGAACTATAAATTCACTTGAAAAATCTCTGGGCAATGCAAATAGAAGCCTTCAAAATCTTTCATTATTCTTACAAGATCCCAGCAAAAGGATCAACCACTGCATCAAGCAAGGAGGGGTGGGTGTGTGTGTGTGTGTGAATGCTGGACCTTTCCTAGCTTATCACAGGATCTTTTCTAAAATCCTAAAGTCTGTGTGGATATGTATATGTAGATTTTGCCTTGGCAGAGGTAAGCAGGAGGGCAGAAACAGCAGGAGCTATATGAAGAGGAGAGAGGGAAGCTCTCAGTCAGTGAAAGCTACAGCAAGGCTGTGAAGTCCTAAGATGCCAGGCTGCAATTCCACAAGCAACTGAAGTGACCTCATGTTACCTCTGCTCTCAGAATTATCCAGGTTGAGAAAGACCTTCATGATCATTGAATCCAACCATTAACCCCACTGTACATGTCCACTGCTAAACCATGTGCCTGAGCACCACATCTACAGGACTTTTAAACAGGGCCCAGGATGGAGATTCAACCACTGCCCTGGGCAGCCTGGGCCAGGGCTTGGCAACCCTTTCAGTGAAAACATTCTTCCTCATGTCCAACCTAAACCTCCCCTGGTGGAGCTTGAGGCTGTTTCCTCTTGTCCTGTCACCTGTTATTTTGGAGAAGAGACTAATCCAATCTGGCTCAAACCTTCTTTCAGGGAGTTGCAGAGAACAGTAAGGTCTCTTCTCATCCCCTGTTCCTTCCTTCTGTGACCCAGCTCCTCTCTCTCCAGCTTCCCCCATCCAGGCTACATGTCACACCATCTCCTTTGCATCAGCTTTGGGCGCTTAGTGGATCCTTCTGTGCAGGAATTCAACAAAACAGACCGGGAGGTGACTGTATCCTTTCTTCCTGATGGATTAGTGGTTCATGGAAGGTTCTGAAACACTCCTTAAGAGATGAGAAACAAGGCTTTTGTGTCATAGTAACTTCCTGACAGAGCTGATGCTACGCAGAGCGATGCAACTTAAATTTTCAACTTTCTATGCCAAAAGAGTTAGGACATGAGGATAAAAAAGTCCACTTCAAAGAAATGGCTCACCCTGGCATCACTGTCTCCTCCTCAATGAAAATCAACAGCATAGGTTGAGAGAATTGTCACCTGCCTTTTGCCCCTCTATTTAAGATGAGGGCACGAAGCCATTGAACAATCTCCGCAAATGGGAGAGAAGTTTTCCTACTATCAAAAAGTTAAAACGTTCTTTTGTTTGTTTAATAAGGGGGAAATTATTCATTAAAATGGAATGTGTAGGACCACCTCTGTTTACAAGTCTTGGGAATTAAGAAGTAACCACAAGAACATCCAGTTCATTTTACAGGGGGGAAAACAAACAACTGTGGTTGCAACATTCCTGCTCACAAAGTAAAATCTGCATTGCATGCAAGTGACTGCAGCTTCATTCACCCTGGTACTTCCATGTCCTCTTACAAACAAAGGACCAAACACAATCAGAGTGTAACTGAGACGACAATTTAAGAGGACATTGTTTCCTGAAAAGGCTGAGCATCTCTCCTGAAGAAACTGGCTCTCTTTGTTAGGCCTTGACTTGGACTCCAGTATCATCCAAGATCTTCAAGTGCTTTTGAACTGTCTTCCACAGAATCATTAAGGTTGGAAAAAACCTCTAAGATCACCAAGTCCATTTATGTTTAAGATTATTTTTACTCTTACTTTCTAAAACTGTGATTTTAAGCAGGCTGAACCTAAGGAAGCTTCTAGACTTTCTTACCCTCCCACTAGAATATGAGAAACAAAGGTCTAAGGTGAAATCTTAAGATCCAGAAATTTCCTTTCTATCCCCAGATGCCGCCACCACAAAAAGAAGTTCACTCCTGCAGAGCAGGCCAGCTTACCAACTATGGACTGCTTTCAGCCCCAAGTCAAAACAGGATCCCTCGCTGCAAGACACTTTGCAGTGACTCTTTTCCCAGATGACACCATCTGTCATACAGCACGAGTGTACGTGAGAAACGAGAGCTGGTTGGAGCCCTGGCACGTCACCACGCACTCTGATCACTGGACTTGGACACAAGCGTATTCTCATTAAAGGGAGCTCCACCTGAAAAATACCTCCCCATCAAAGTAGTTCTAAGAGCCTACATCATTAGAAGACCGAATAAGAAGCTGTCTCAGAACAAGTAAGCAGCTAAGCACTTTGTCAGTAGACTAACAGAAGGTCACAGCACCACACGGAGCCTTTGCCTTTCTCCTTTGCTTCCTGCCCGTCATCTTTCCCTCTGCTGTATCCCAGACTCTGCTCCTTCTATCCATCCTAGTTCTGCTCTGCCTTCTGCTCTTTCAAAATCCAAGCATAAAAGCTGCATAAAGTTATATTCTCTCCTCTTCTAGGATTCCCTATTCCTTCTCCTCACACCAGTGATGACCAGTGTGCTACTTTGCCCTCCTTTGCCTCTTCCAGACCCACCACTTGTACTTTTCCCCCGTCTGAGACACGAGCTGCTCAGCGCATCCTCATTTTGTACTGCAACAGGCGGAGCTCCAGTGTTGGAAAGGGTTATTGGCTGTCACCACCAGCTCTTTGAACTATAGATAGCTGCCTCAAAGCATGTGCTAACCAGATGTGACAGACTCCATGTGTTCTCAGTCCCCGCTTCCCCAGTCTGCTTGTGCAAGAGTCTCTGTGAAAATCACTGTCCTTCCATCTGCTGATGGCGAGGAGACGCTCGGAGAGTTTGGAACCGATTGGCTGTGGGATGTAAAAGCAATCTTACTACACGAAGGAAATGAGAAATGCTCTCAGGCTGAGGATATGAGCTCATTTAAAGGCACTAGAAGCACAGAGAGCCCAGGTGTTGACTGCAAGCAAAAGGCCAGGGTGGCAGTTCAAGAGAAGGTTACGCAGCAAATTGTTCCTGTGGAAGATAGCTGGGACACTCCTACTCCCCAGACACCTTTCTTGGCATACTGGTGTGGCTGGAAGTGTGATACATCTCATGTGTCACAGCTAAAATTCTGGCACTATGACTGGGGGAGATTCAGGGAAGGACACAGAAAAGTTTAAACAGAGACGACACCTACTTAACAGAATCTCCCTTTTATGTTGTTTAATGCCTAAGCACAGGAACTTTCATCAAAATATGAAAGAAGGGATATTCAGGAAGAATTTTGCTGCTATTGGATACCAAAACTAAAAAAAAAAAAAAAAAAAAAGAAAAGAAAATAAAAAAAAGAAAAAAGAAAAAATCTTGGCTAAACACACTGAAGGAATCATCAGAGAGATGTCTGGAGAAGTGATGCTAAGGTGCTCTGCATCTTGGTGTTCCTCAGGCAGTGCCAGGGCTAGGACAGGCTCCTGCCTGAGTTCAGAGGTGTCCCACTGTGGCTTCAGGTACTGGCTGCCTGCCCACAGCTTCCAGGACTGCTCCAAGAGTCAGGGACAGAAGGTCTCTGCCTGTGTTCCATGGATGCTTACAGACATGAAGGTGCTGTGCCATCCAGGGACTTCCTAGGCTGTTCACAGCTGCTCAGCCTCCACGTAGAGCAGATGAAGAGGGAAGAAGGACTTGTTCTAGGCAAAGAGTTGGATACACTAAGAATTATTTTACATCAAAAAAGTACCTTGAAAAAAAACTATCCGTAATTCCAGGCTGATTGTTGGTGTTCAGAGAGGATTCCACTTGCCTCCCAGCAAGGGAGGTATCAGAGATGGAGGATGTGTCTTGGAAGAATCAAACATCAAAATCTTTCTGGCACATGATGTTCAAGAAGGTGGCCTGACAGCTTGATTCTGGGCAGCAAAACGTTACACTCCACCCTAAATTTGTTTATTTGAAAGGATAAATTTCCATGGCAAAGCGCTGAACAATTCTTTGAAGAAAAATACATGTCAAACAGAGCAAAGATGGATAATGTTCACTTTACATTTTTGCACTTCCTTCAAAATAGGAGTAAAAAATAAATAATAAATAAGACCTCACGTTTTCCATGAGGTCATACAGAAACTATTAGTAAATAATTTAGCCAGTATTTGAAGACTAATCCATGATGGCTCACAAACCATTCCCATCATGCAAAATGTCTGGCCAGTATCTAACTGGGGAGCGTGCACTAGTTTGGAAAGCTTGTTGTGTGACTGAGAAGGGAAGCCAATAAGTATTCTGTAAAAAATTGCAAGTGAAAAAATACTTTGGCCAATTGGGAAGCTCTGCAAGCACAGAACAGTCACCTGGGGATGCTGGGAAATCCAGTTCAGGGCCCACTGTAAATTTCTTAATTGGCAAATAATATCTGTTCAATTAAAGCTGGTGTATACAACTGGTTTCTTCTGTCTTCCTTGGATTGTTCACATACTCTAAGAAAAGCTGATGTGTTGCTGAAGAGTGTGTTGCGTGCAGCTGTCAGAAAAGCATTTCCAGCTGCACGTTTATTTTGCTGATTCTGGTTAATTTGGCCAAGAGAGGAATTCCTGAGTGGTGAGCTTATTTTCTTTTAATACTACACCTGTATGCAAATACTCGAGTCATGTCCGTTCATGTGCTCATTGTTTTGCAGCAGGGATTTTCTTTCAAATCCCCAACTCAAGGGTAGTCTCTCCCTGAAAGGGAGCAGAACTTCCCTGTGGTCCCATCACCAATCTTCCCTTCAAAATGGCTAAATGCTGCAGTTGCCCAGAGTTACAATACTTACCTGGTTTTCACCACTTTCTGCATATACCTACAAACACATTCTTCTCTCAGCTCAGATGCAGAGGTCAGACAGGCATTCGGCCTGTGACAGACAGAGATCTTTGTGGCTTGCACAAGTGTAGATGAGGGCAATAATTACGCCATTCAAGCGGCGGAGCGTACACCACTAAAGGAGTCTTTATTCTTGTGCCGAAGCCTCCAAGTCACGCCAACAGATTCACCTGGAGAGGCCTCTGCCCAGTCTTGCCACCTCTGCCCCGCTGACTAATGCTGAGGATTCACAGTACTGACATCTTTTAAAACCAGTATTCAGGGTTTGATGTCGCCAGTTGCTGGGAGATCTCCCAACTATCGCAAACTTCAGTGGGCACGTGGGGCACCAGAAACTATACGGGGGGGGTTGCTGATTGCCCAGAAACATTTCTGCCAGAGGAAACAAGCTCAGTTTTAACTACACGCTAAATTTACATGCAGGGCAGGAGTGGACAGAACAGTAAATAGTCTTACATCATTTTTTGCTTTAAATTTATTTTAAGGACTTACTTTCCCGCCCATAAACATAAAAAATACCCCAATATTAATTCTTTTTCCTAGCCAGTGATTAGATGCATAATAAGTAGCTACAATCACTACTCAGTGTTGTGTCACTGAACACGTAAAACTCCAGACTGTAATCTACCTTTTTTGTTAGCTAAGCAGCTCTGCCTGTATGCAAATGAAAATCTGGCTTGTTGGTTTGGGGTTTTTTTTCATATAAAGACACACGTGTGTGCGTGTAGACTTAAAGATTCCTGATGTGCCAATTTGAACGTAAAACATCAGAAGCCTAAGTAGCAGGGTGAATGCTAATCTAACGACAGCACTAGTGTTAGGGTAAGAACATACAAAAGGAAAGCTCTGACACTAAATGAGGCTTCTTAATTTTCTCCCTGTTCACAGAGTGTTGTTTACCACTATGTGCTACCTTGAGCTATCTGATCTAGCTTTGAAACTAGCTGTGCTTTGAGTAGAAGATTGAAGTGAGGACTCTCAGAGGTCTCTTCAAACCTTTTTTTTTAATTACTATTTTTAAAGTGATTATAGAATTCTAATGAAGGATGCAGCAGATCCAAATACAGTCAGTTACTTCCATTTCCTTGACTCCACTTAAATTTATCAAGATTTTGCACTCGATTCCTTGATCTCCTGTTCTTTTCTCAAATTCATTTAGCTTACAACCAAGAAGAAAACTTTCTGCAGAGTTAAAAATGAAACGACTGAGTCATTTCAGCAAGAATCCAATCTGTTGTTCTAGGACCCTCCAGGATTTTCTTCTCTCCAGAAGGACAAGTGCATACCATCTGAAATACAGCCTGAGAACCTCCCGAGAACAAAACTAACCACCACTTCCGAACATGTGTTCCTAAGTTCAGAAAACATGATTAACTGGAGCAGGATCAATAAATAGCAAAATAAGAACACCACTTCCTTTCTTCTCTGAAGATCACACAGAAGTGTGATTAGTTTTGATAACGTGACAATATCTGGAAGATCATTTGGCCTTGTAAAGGGAGTTTATTCTGAGAAGTGGAATGGTTTGTGTGGAAGTCAGGAAAAGATCCTTTGCAAATGGTGGGGAGGGGATGGGGGTTAATAGAAGAAAAATAAAAATCTCATTCGAAACAAGTGGAGCTCTTAATTTCAGTTCCCCCACACTGAATGGCAAATCTAGACCACAGTCCTAACGAAGTTAAAAATATATTGCAATGTATTTTCCACTAACAGCCAGTTCTCAGAACAAAGGGAGGATAGGGAACTTGCCCACCCTGGTATTCCACAACATCTGACAGCACCACGTAAGCGCAAGTACAGGCAGAGTAGGGAGCTGGAAATATTATGTTAATAGGACAGGCACAAAGGGAAAAGCAAGAGCGTCTGTTCACATAAATGAAGATTAAACAGTACAACAAAAACCTGACATTGATACCAGCAGAAAGAATAAAAAAGAACAACTAATCACACCAACCCTTTCATCAAAAGCTTTTGACCTGCAGCTTGGATGAAGAGTATTCAAATATAAAAGGGCACTACATGACAAGGCAGCAAGAGAGATGGCAGCAAGCAGGAGGTACAGGTGATGGGATTAACATAATGGGGCTATGGAATCACTCAGGGCTGTAAAACGAACACTGCTGACACGAGGCCACAGAAGACCACAAACCTTGCAGTGAGCGGGCGTTAAGATCAAAGTGAGGTGACCATCTGCTATGGAGAGGAAGAGAACAGAGAACAGGCAAGGGACCTATGGTTTTGGAAAAGTTGGCTTACATGCTACAGGATCCAAGATGACAAGAAACAGAAAAAAAAAAAAAAGAATAATCAGTTTAAGCCAAACTTTCCTTTCTTTAGAGGAAAATAACCTGGCAATGGGGGGGGGAAAAGAGTGAAGGAATACAAGTATCACATCTTTTAGAGAGTCTGGCATAATGAGGACTGCTACTGGAGTCACAGAATTGTCTAGATTGGAAAAGACCTCTAAGATCATAGAGTCAAATCATTAACCCAACACTGACAAGTCCTCAACTGAACCATATCCCTGAGTTGTTTACACAACTCTTAATAGGGACACCACCACTGCCCTGGGCAAGCCATTGCAACGCCTGATAACCTGTTCAGTAAAGAAATTCTTCCTCATATCTAACCTAGACTTCCCTTGGTGCAACTTGAGGCCATTTCCTCTTGTCTTGTTACTTGGTTGAAGAGACTGATTGCCACCTCTCTACAACCTCCTTTCAGGGGGCTGTTGAGAGAGGTGGTCTCCTCTGAGCTGCCTCTTCTTCAGGCTAAACAACCCCAGTTCTCTCAGCTGCTCTTCACCAGACTTGTGCTCTAGACCCTTCCCCAGCTTTGTTGCTTTTCTCTGGACACATTCCAGCCCCACAATGTCTTTCTTGGACTGAGGGGCCCAAAACCAAACCCAGGATTTGAGCTGTGGCCTCCCAAGTACGGAGGTAAAATCACTTCCCTGTTCCTGCTGGCCACACTGGTGTTGACACAAGCCAGGATGCTGGTGGCCTTCTTGGCCACCTGGGCATGCTGCTGGCTCCTGTTCAGCTGGCTATCAATCAGCAGCCCCAGGTCCCTCTCTGCAGAGCAGCTCTCCAGCCACTCCTCCCAAAGCCTGGAGTGCTGCCGGGGGTTGTTGTGGTCCAAGTGCAGAATCCAGCACTTGCCCTTATTGAAACACACAATTGCTCTTGGACCATTGATCAAGTCCGTCCAGATCCCTCTGCAGAGCCCCCTACCCTCGAGCAGATCGACACTTCCACCAAGTCTGGGGTTGTCTGCAAGAGACAACATTGCATTGGAGACTGACATCCCTCTGGAGACAGGACAAAAGGAGTAACACGTGCATAGTCCAGGCCATGGGCTGCAATTCAAGGCACCCAGTCCTCACAGACTCTGCACAGCTAGACCTGCCAGACTCTCCCAGCTCAAAAGACACTGGTGCAACACTGCAAGGGCAAGGAGTAGAGCTGAGCATGTATCTCAGGGGAAAAAAACGACCCTCAGGAACCTTCTCAGGTGTTCAGAAATCTGCCTACGCAGCGCTGCACAACTGGGGCCTATGCCCTTGTTTGAATGTAAAATAACTTTAATGACCACATATTTTAAAAATCTATTAGTTTCCTTCTCAGAGCACTTCAGCGAATAAAATCAATAACTCCTAAAATATTCACAACTAAAAGACAATCAAGAAGATATTGCCAGTGCATTGATTTAAGCAAAGCAACCTTTCAAACCATTTGGTTATCAATGGCACGCGTCTCTCTAAAAAACAAAACCAAACCAACCAAACAACAACAGCAAAACCACACAAAAACCCTAACAAAACCCATGCCTGTGAAAACTTGTTTCAGATGAAACGTTTGAGCAGTGTCTCTATTCTTACATTTGCAGCTCCAGAGGAAGTAAGCGTATGGAAGCAGCAGTTTCCATTTGATCAACACAAAGGTCAAAGAAGAGATAGATTTGATATGGTATTAAAACAAGCTATAAAACACTGTAAATGTTTCCTTGACAATGTCATCTAATTTTTTTCTCCAAGCAGGAACTAACCCAGCTATGCCAACACAAATGTTGGGTTCCAGAGCCAGGAAATAACTGTGTCCAGAGAAATTGTTAAGACTGTACAGGCCCATTGGAAAAAAAAAAAAAAGGCTCTTTGAAATGGAATTCCTTACAAATGTTAACACACACCAAGAGGCAAGACTTGATCAAGTTCAAGAGGGTATGTGTGAATAATACAGGAGTTTTTCCCATTTTTAAAAAACAGCCTAGAATTGTGGGGGGATTTAACTCCTCATCTGTATTAAAAAAACCCAGAAGACCCAACAAACAACTACACAATAACAAACTGCAGCTTCATGGGATGTGGGTAACTCTGCCTTACGTGCATTTTTCTGCTTACAATTCACTGCAAACTAAAAGCAGTGCTGTATCAGAGAAGAATTTCCTACCAACGACAGAACTTCCTACCAGTTTAATGCAGAGTTTATTGAAGTTGGAGGGCAGCTGGTTTGGTTACTCTAATGGGCTTTGGTTCATGCCCTAAGAAAACAGGCTAATCTAAGAGCTTCCCACTAGATTTACACAGGGTACCGTAGGCCACAGACACATTAGACCTGTCAAGCTCTACGCCAGACTTTACAAGACAAAAAAATTGCCAGAGGTTCACATGAGCCAAAGAAAAGTAAATGGCATAGATCAGAGGGCAGGTACCAATTTTCTCTGGAAAGCTTAAAATAGACACTCCACAGAACGTGATTTTTTCGCATCTCCAAACATTTTATAAGCAGGCCAAGGCTCGGCTACTAAGGGCAAGGCTCGGCTACTAAGGGCAAGGCTCGGCTACTAAGGGCAAGGCTCGGCTACTAAGGGCAGTGCAGTTCTGAGAAGCTGTCTCATCTACAGCACACAGTCAGAACTGTGTCAGTCAGGGAGTGGGGTAAACCTGCAGCTGGAACACGCTCACTAGAGAAGCCAACATCCATCTCTCCACTGGATTCACACAGGACCATGGATACCAGCACTACCACCTTGCCCACTGGCACCAACCAAACCACAGCCTTGGCCCCATTTCTCTTCCATTGATTTCTACCCAGCTCCACAAAACAAAGCTGCTGCTTCTCCCCGTACCTTCGCTCTCAGCTCTCCCTTCCTTTAGCAGGGAGACGCAGGGTTCTTTTCTCAGCTCCTACACGTCCCAAAGGATTCCACTCTTAATTAGTCCTGAGCAAATAGAGCACAGTATGTAACTAAGGGTTCCTTCACAAATGTTTCACAAAGTGAATTCCTTCACGAAGAGTTCAGTGCGTTACTCTTTCAACAGGCTGCAAGCCAAAATCATTTCCCCCGGTCAAAGAAAAATGTGGCTTTCAAATGTGCTTTGAAAGATCACACACTTTGATATATAGAGAATGTACTTCTAGCACTTGCTGAATATTTGAACTGGCTTCTTAGCAGGACAGAGGATTTCACTAATTCAGGAAAAAAAAAAAGTTGTGCTTTTAAAGTTACATTTCTAATCTCCAGAACAAGTTTAATGTAAAAACCCTTTTTCTAATGCTAAGATTCAAGGTACTTCAGATGGCATGAATGAGATCTGTTTAAATTGTAATTATGCTGCCCAAACTTTTCACACTGCCTCAAGAAACCAAGCAAGAAGCAGCATTCATGCCAAGAATATTGTTGATACGACAAGGTGAAAGGAAGACAAACATTTGATAAATTTCCATATGACAGAACCTACTTTATGCAGCATTTTAACTGTCAGATATGCAACAATCTGCAGTCCTCACAAGAGCACCTGTAATGTTAACACAGCTCTGAATACGCCAGTGTGCTTCTTCTACTTCATGAGAAAGCTGGATGCCTACTCACCAGTTTCCTGGGGGAAAGGTATTCCTCCATAAGCAGCTCTCTGTCATCTTTAATCAGTGGACTGGGATTCAGGTTGCCTCGCCAACTCAAATCAGTCTCCCGGATGGTAGCTGAGGCTGGATGAGAAACTCTGCCAGGATTCCACTTCAGGTCCATCTCGATCTGCTTTGAACAAAAGCATAACAAGTAGTCCGATTTCTGCGGCCCCCCCCCCCCCCCCCCCCCCCACACCCCCCCCTTCCCTTTTCCCTTCATACTTCGTTTCCTGTTCTCCTCGCCTCCTAGCCCACCACCACCAGCGAGTGATGTCTC
>WTSP01025363.1:0-37558 GCA_025331215.1 Actenoides lindsayi | reverse complement strand
GGCAGAAATTCCCGTTATTTAATTTCCTTTTTTCCTTTAAAGAAAGACTTGGAAAGTGGGTGGGAAATAAGTTCCTTCCAAAATGATTTAAAAAAGCTATGTCTGTGAACGAGGACAGCCTGGCGGGTCTGCAGACCGGCAGCTCCCAAGTGCAGCAGTGAGCGTAAAAGTGCTGCCCGTGGGATCCTGCAAACCTGCCTTGGGGCACTCCGGGTCTGCAGCTTAGCTGGCAGGTGTAGGGTGTGTTGGTGCTGGATGCCCCAGTGCCTTTGATGTCTTGAGCAAGGTTGTCCCTAAATCCTGTGGCTCTTGGCAGTCATCAGAGATGACTGAGATAGATGGGAACCCTTCATCTCTTACTCACAGAATCGTTTTATTTGGAAGAGAGATCATCGAGCCCAACCGTTAAGCCAGCACTGCCAGGTCACCACTAAACCATGTCCCACAGCACCACATCTTCACAGCTTCTAAATCCCTCAGGGGATGGGGACTCCAGCGCTTTCCTGGGCAGCCTCAGCCAGGGCTTTACTAAACTGGAAATATTCTTCCTATCACAGAAGAGTAATAAAAAGGTTTTAGCAGGTAAGGACCTTGTAGGGCATTGCGACGGGACAGCAAAGGGCAGTCACTGCTCCCTGTCTATGCTGGGCACCTTTGCAGTGGTACTGGTGTCACAGCTGCAGCCCTCCTGCCAGCCCAGTGCCATCCTGTGGCTTACTGGAGGAATAACAGCATCCCGCTCTTGGAGATCAGGCGAGGAAGCTGGGTTTGCGCAGGATGTGATATTGCTGCCTTATTTCGTGTGATGCGCTTGTGCTGGATGTGAGGAACCCCACTGTGCTTTGTATTACGTTTGTAGCCTGGCCTTTTCCTTTTTCCTCACCTTTCTCCCACCACCAAAGAGCTACTGTATCAAACTGAATTGTAAAGCAAAATATTGAAGGCAAAGTCATTAATATATGACACCAAACAAAACTGAAGAGAGCAGAATATTCTGAATAAATCAGATGCACAGAAGCATTACAGTGCTGGGTAGCCTACAATCCAATTCACAGGCTTTTTTCCTCCTTTTTTTTTTTTTTGGTGGTGCATATATAAAAAGTCTCAATTACTTAGATAGTTGATTTAATTCCTAATCATTGAATAGGTTTGAAGAAGCTGTTTGTGGTGACTTCAGACAAAGAAGAAAAACAGTGGTGTTTGAAGCATCTTCCTATAGGTTCTGAAGACAAGGGCAGTTTAAAATGAGGTTAATGTGGTAATGAGGAGTTATCTGTGTTCCTTGGGAGAATAAATTGAAGTATAAAGCTCCAGCTGCTCCGAAAGGCTTTGATTCACCACGGCACTGCACATAGGGATCCGCAACAGCATTTAGCAGCTTACTGTCCCTATAAAATCAGTGGGACTCAGGCTTGTGAATGCCTTTGTCAGTGGAGTGCGAATGCCTGTGGCTGTAAGGTGCTGAGCATAGCGGCTGTAATGGACTTGAATGGGCTCATCCACAACTTTAAATTGAGTGATAGATTAGTGGTGGAGCTGGGCTCAGAACTGAGGAGTTCCTTGTGCTGAGCTCGGTGTCAGGGGTCTTTCTGCCCGTGGATAGTTTGCCTCTTGAGTACTCACAGGTGGAAGGTGGTTTGGAAGCGCAGCCCTTCCCGTAGCGTATGTGAGGTGGTGGTGCTCGCCTTTAGCTGCTCCCTGCGTGCGTGGGGCACCCACTGGCTGAACCAGCAAGGTAGGAAACCTGATAAGACACCTGTTCAGTGGTACAACTGAAGTTTGATGTCCACAGAAGTGCTGGTGTGGCTGTTGTCACACGCTGGCCCAGCTCAATCGCGAGATACAAATGCAAGAGGGACTGTAGCCAACTGAGACTATGTGGATGAAGAAAGTGCTTTCCTCCAAAGGTGGGGGTCTTGATGCTTAGGTTGTGTTGGTTAAGTACAACGGATCAAATATATCATGGGCTCTGGTTCCAGGTTGCCTTTGAGAGGGGCCAACAGGTGGGTGCTGTTGTGCTGAAGTGATTCCTGTGCTATTCTTGATAGTTCTCTCCAAAGATTCAATCCTATGAAACCCAACTGTGGGCATGCTCGTGGGGAAGAGGGAACAAAAGTGGATGTGTGACACAGACGTCTGTGTTTCAGACTGAATGGGCGGGATGTTGAATACTGAAGGAAGATGTTTCTTCAGCTCTGTGGAGGCCAAAGCTTAGGAGTTCAGCACTGTGGATACTGTGTGAGAACAAGTAGGGGTGCTCAGTGTTGTGAAGATTTTTGAAGCATTCATTATTTAGTGCAGGTTACAAAAATTTAAAATAACAAGTCACATCCTCAGAGTATTTTGGGATTGGTTCCAAGATGTGCTAAGTGGAAGCCATTGAATTTCATTTTGATTCTTGAACTCAACTCCAGCCTTCTGTGTGATGGTCCAAATTCCATGGCTGGTCATCATTTGCTGTGTGATGTCTTGCAAGACAGGTCAGCAAGATTTCAGGCCTGCAGCATCTCCAGTAGCCTTCCTTTCCTTCTCTTTATCCTGCTCTTTCCTGTCACTCAATTTGACCTCATCTAATTTTAAAACTTTTCTCAGTTAATCCTGTGCAGGTCCCACTTTGCAGGGGAAACTTGCAGTGGTGTAGGAGAGAGAGGTGACTGACCTCATGTAGACTGGCCTGGATGGCTGGAGCTTCTGGGCAGGTAATTTCCTGGGAGCAGAGCTACTGGGAACTGCCCAACACAACTGTGGGACAGGTGCGAAGTAAGGAAGGTTGTGCTGAACTATGTCAAGAAGTGTCTTCTCTGGAGAAGACACATTGCTGGCATCATTTCTGTAACCTTCAACATCCCTGTTTTTTACTCTTCCTCCAGTTATCCCCTGTGTCGTATCTCAGTGGAGTGTCTGGAGTGGCTGTGCAGAGCCTTGCAAGACAACATATCGTGTGCGGAGAAGACATGTCATCCAGGAGCCCAGGAATGGAGGAGAGGGGTGCCCTGCCCTGGAGGAGAGGGCTGGCTGCGTGGAGTACTGGACTCGGCAAGGAACAGAGTGCAAACAGTCCCTGAGTAAGTCCGCTGAAAATGTAAGTGTCTGGGTAACTGGGGGGAGGACTGTTGTTTGGGTCAGCAGAGATAATCTGTCTTTACTGTATTTGAAAAGAGTTGTTTTCAGGCACCAGCATGTTTGCTCTGAGCCTGTCTGAGAGCTGAGGGCTTCACACAGGGGCTTGGAGATATCCATCCTGGGACTGTGTGAAAAGTGGTGCCTGCCATTTGCTGGCATCTGCTCTGTTTCAAAAGTGAAATATTACAGGCCAGTTGTGATCTCACTTATACAAGTATAAATCTCTGGCAACTTTGATAGAGTGGGTAGATTTATGCCTGTTTAAAACTTCTGTAAGTAGCTGTTGAGCAAGTTTTTTTTCTTTTTTAAATTTTATGAGTCATCTGCAAAATGTTATGGAAGGAGCAATACCCATCAAAGGCAAGGTATGACTTCTCTGCACTGGAGCAGAGTGCAGGCAGAGGAGACTTCCATCTAATTCTGGAGAAAATTCCTGATTTCAGTTTGTTCAAATCAACTTTTCATGACATACCTTTACTGATTTTTTTAAAAGAACTGCTTTTATTTTGGGATCAAAATCTGTCCACTCTGGATGTTGGATACAACTGACTTCTTCAAACCTGTTGAGAGTTGGCATTCAGTGAATATTGCCACTTCCCTCTGTCTTTTGGGTGTTCCTGATAAGTAGGCTCACTCTGCTCAGGCAAAAATCTGGCAACAATGCAGATTATCTTTTCATTTAAATGGTTGATGGTCACAGATGATATGAAAACACAAATTGGAATTGTTTTTGTGTCCTTCTGAAGATAAAACTGTGTGACGTTAAAAGCCTATCTTTACTGTTTTCCAGACATAAACAGTCTTAGTGCAGTATTGCCACTCATGCCATGTACTCTTTCTCTTTGATATATACAGTCCCAGCATTAATAACAACAGGAGGGTTTGGAAAAGCGAGGAAAAAAAGAGCTGCAGCTGATAGCAAAGAAAGAGCAGGGTAAGTTGGAGCCTCGGCACAGGGGCTCAGTTGTACTCCACCTTCACTGTCTCTCTGGTTGCAGTTTTGAGCACCACTTTTTGTCGATGGGAATCAGCGTTTCCCAGCAGCAGGGCAGCTCTTAGAGCAGGGTGCAGCTGTATCTGTATTCATCCTTGCTCTCTCTCCCTTGGATATGACAAGGAAGCAAACTGCTCATGTGGTTCAGTGTGCTACTTGAAGTGTTCAGAAATCCCTGTGATAACTGATACAGAACCAGTCTAGACTAGAGCCCAGTTCTCTACTGTGTTTACAGATCATTACTGAATTTCCTTGTTTTTCCCCCTCAAACAAGGCCAGTTCTTTTGGGTGTTCCTCTCAGGTTCAGTTAAAATGAAAAGCACAGAGAAGTTTGAGCAGGGCAGAAGTTCTGTGTTAGTCTGGCAGTCCTCTACTGAGATACGACAACCTCACTCTTAGGAGAAACCTTTATGGACCAAATTATAGCTCCTGTTGCAAGTTGCTCAAAAAACCCATTATAATTAAGCAAGAGTAGATAATAAAGTGTGGTTCTGCAAGTGGATACCAGACTTGGAATCAGAAGACCTGTTTGTTGGGTTTGGTTTTTTATTTTTTTGCTTTAGTCAAATGCTTGACCAATCTTACGTCTCTATAAAAACAGATGCCAATAATACCTGATATTTTTTGATAGGTCAATTGAAAACACCAGTAGTGGTGTAGGAATAAAACTAACAGAGTAGTTATTTCCCATTTAGCCATGTCAAAATGCAAGTATATCACATGTTGAGGTTTTTACCAGTGAGGATTTTTCTTATGTGTGAGGCTTTTTGTTTGTTTTGTTGGTTTGGTTTTGTTTTTTCTTTTTCTTTTTTTTTTTTTTTCCTTCAATTTGTGATCTATGGTAACCCAGTTTAGTGTGGCTCTTCCAGTCCTGTGGGTTCTCATTGGGTTATTGAGCTAACCTACTGGGTTATTTTGTTTGCAGGTACTGTGTTGAATTCCAGCTTGTGGCCATCACGCCGGGCTGCTTGCAGAGCCACCACTCGCACACTCACTGGATGCGGTATCTCAGGGAGGGTCACACCGTCTGCGTGGAGTGTCAGTACCCAGCTTTAGACTCCAGAAGTCTTCATTGTTATGGGGATGGCAGTGGAAGCAAAAAGTAAGAGTTTCAGCTTTAGTTTTCTTGTTGAATTTTCATTCTTCTCCCTTGATCTGCTTGTCGCAGTTTCATAGTGTGCTGCGTGCAGCTCTCTGGAGTACTCTACGTATATAAACTGGTCTTTGTTGCATACCATAAGTTTCTTGCAGAGTTGGAATGACCTGGTGAAGCTCGTGTATTAAACCAGTGTCAGAGCCAGGACTGAAGTGTGGGAGTACCTGCACATAGCCTGCTAAATCTTACTGACTTTTAAGTGGCACAGCTGTGGAATTCTTTCATTTTAAAGACACTCCAGCCATGCTTCTAAGGTTAACAGGCCTGTCAGATGTCAAATAAACCCAAACCTATTTCTGTTTTTTAAGCACTGGGGATTTTGTTTCTATAAGTGACCATTTATAAGTATACCTGGTGAGTGGCAGCTGGCTTAGGGACTTCGGGTATGTGCTGGCACCTGAGTTTGGATGGAAGTACTGTTAAATCTATGCAATTTCAGCATCCTTTCCCTAGAAAGCTGAAAAGATTTGGGGTGATTGATGAGGACTAACTAGGTCATAAAAATTCGGCAGACTCTAGTAAAGATGAAGGGAAGGGCTCGAAGCTGCAAAACATGTCTGTGACACAGCGAGCAACAGAGGAGTCCTGGGTCCCAAGGCTCTGCTGTGGTCACTGGAGGCACAACCTCTGCACCGCTTTTATCCTGATGCTCTTAACCCTGTTGTTAGTTAATTAAGGTGTTCTCTGAAACTGGTTAGCAGCCCTGCCTTTGAAAATTACTGCCCATCAGTGCTGGGCAGAGGTATTGTTAAAAATGACAGAAATGTTGAAATAAGTGCCTTCATTTGAATTAGAAACTCTGAACAAGGGTTGTCAGGGCTCAAGCACACAATGTATTGCACTACCAAGACTGCCAATAATGGCCTTGTTAGGCAGGGTTTTTCTCAGGCTTTTAGTAAGAGGAAGTCATGTTAGAGTCTTTTCCTTCCCTGTCTCAGCTTGTTATGTACAAAGGTTCCAAAAGCTTTTAGATAAAAAAAAATCTTTAACTGGTGTGGTCATGAGTAGTTCTTACCTGCATTCAACATCTAGATGATTATAAAAGCTTACAATAATGTTATTTTACTAAAACCCTGGAGCCAGACAGGAACATCAGATTAAGCAATATAAAAAATATATTCAGTAATTAGTTTCCTCATTGGGCTGCAAAAAGAGGAGCATTTTCATTTGC
Organism: Actenoides lindsayi; assembly: GCA_025331215.1. Classification (NCBI taxonomy): domain Eukaryota; kingdom Metazoa; phylum Chordata; class Aves; order Coraciiformes; family Alcedinidae; genus Actenoides; species Actenoides lindsayi. Next base: position 31,114 of record WTSP01025363.1, on the reverse strand, counting down.
CTGATCCAGTGACTGGCACCGTTTGTGGAATGAAAGCATGAAGAAAATGGAACTTTGTCCTTTAGGAATGGTGATCAGATTGTCAGGTGTTGGCAGCCTGAGGGCTGGAAAGGGGTAGTGACAATGGAGTTTGGGGTGAATGGTGACTGGTTCACTGAATTCAAGACTTGGCCCACGTCTCGGCATGTGCTCTAAATCCATCCCAATTGAGCAGAGCCTAGAAATTGTTCCCAGAGTCTTACTGGAGGTCTGCAAGATGAACTGGTGGGTCTGTTTTATTATGGGCAGGTGACAGCCAGAAGGAAGCCAATTTTTAACACAGTGAGCTTTTACCCTTTTGGTGTTAACTCCCTGTAATGTCAAATGAAGTCACATCTGAGGCATCTTGTAGGCTGGTGTGAGCTCTCCATGTGTGTGCTAAACTAAAGAACTGTGCGTGTTCTCCTGGGTTCATTGCCAGGGTAGTAACATAGGCTTGGAGGACAGGCAGGGACAGAAAGCTCCTAGCTACAAAAGGCAATGGAGATGCACTTTAAGTCTCCTTGAACCAGCAGTGCTGGGCAACTTTATCAAAGATGAGTCGGAGAGTGGCAGGTGGAATGTGAATGATGTCTCTGGTCTGTAGCTTCCTCATCCTGTGTGTGTGTGAAGCCTCCCTTACATTTCACATGGATTTGTTAAATAACTCCCACGTATCCCCTAGATAGATAATCTCCAGGGCATGGTCTGGTGTTCTTTATCACTATTTAACCTTACAGTGATGGGTCAAGGAGATTGTTGTCCAGGGCTTGGTTTTCTTGCTACCAACATCTCAAATGCAAGTATTTACTATAGGTATTCTCTATATGAAGAGACTATCCCCTAATTTGTTTCCAGAAACAATATATATTTTTTTTTTTTTACCAAGTTGCATGGAGGAAAAACATGACCTCTGTGAACTCTGAGAAGAAATTGGACTGTTGGTGGGGACAAGCATTGAGTGGGATGAAGGATATGTCTGCAAAAAGGCTTCTGCCTTCTGTTAGAGTAAGTGGCGGTGTCTGAGCATGCAGTCTTGCAAGGGAGCAGTGCTCTGAGGGGTCGCACGGTGAGCTCCTCAGGCTGGGATTCACTGGCCAGATGTAGAGGGTCTAAATGTGATGCTTGTGAAGAAAAGTGGAAAAATATAGGAAAGCAACTGCTGCCCTGAGAAGGAAGGTGGTGGAAGCCAGAGCTGATGCTAGGATGCAACACATGTTGAGTTTGCCTGGATCTGCTCACGAGTCTCTGGCTATATAATCAGTTCACCCTCATTTTGATTTTTTTTTTTTTTTTTTTTTTGGCCAGTGTAACTCTGCCAGGAGATGTGAAGAGGTTGTGGTAACCTCCCAGAGGTGGTTAGGCGGGCTGACCTGAGCCATTGTGTGCTGGCCCGGGTCCCTGGAGCCGCTGGCTGAGGCTCTGCGGGGACACAGGCACAGCTGCTGCTGTCCCACCCACGCTGTGCCTGCGCTTTGCTTCTCGCCATGGCAGTTTGGCAGCTTGTGCCAGCCTTTAGTTCCCCAAGATATTGTTCCAAGAGTGACTCTCAGGAAGGAAAACATCTGACAGAGTTTAAAATAAACTCAGCAATGCTGGTATATTTTGATGAGTATTTCCTAATTATCTTCTTGTGTCTAAGTGGAGTCTGGCTTATAAATGCCTCACTATAAATGCCTCAAGTTAGAGAGACATGCTTGTTATCTGTGCGTTCCACCTGCCTTCCACTCTGTAGAAGGTGCTAGTTCATTTTAACCCCTGTTATGCAAGCTCAGGAGGTTTCCCAGAGTCCTTGATTTATGGCTAGATCTGCAGCCATCAGGTAAGAATAGCTGGGATAATCTAGTTTACATTGGCTTCTTCCTTCTAAAAGGTTATGAGATGAACAAGGCAGAGCATTGAGCTGGGAAATTGATCGGTTAATTTTGGATTGTCTTCTGAAAGATCTACAAATAAAGCACAGACTTGACATCTGTGAAACTGTTACTCAGCCTGTTCTAGGAGGATCAGCTGCTCTTCATCATCTGGAGCAAGATGTGGCTGTTGTAGCACCTGAATGTCCAGGCTGCAGCAGTTTATGCCCATGCTCATGTGGTGTGGAGGGAGAGAGAGGATGGATGGACTTGATTTATAGCAAAGTCAGTATTTGCCTTCCCCACCAGCAAGATGAGAACGAGCAGGTTTAGCTTATGTGTCTAAGGAGTAAAGTTGTCTAAAGGTAAAGCTGCAGCCCAGAGCTCTGAAGGGTGTGGGGCAGCTCTGTGCACAGCCTGCTTTATCGGGGATCTTAATCCCCCCTCTGCACATTCTGGTATTTTGAAATTACTCCAAGCTGAAAGAACAATCCAGTGAGCCTTTTCCAACCAGCTGTGATGCGTAAAACCCTGCTCTGGATCATGACATCTCATTAAACCAAGGGCAGGGTTATCTTTGTGGAGCTAGAGCAGTAATAACAATTTCCACAGAACTATAAAACAAGCAGAAGTTAGGGGGTTGTTGGGCTCTTCTGTGGGCAGCTCTCTGCACAGGGCAAGAATTGATCCATATGTGGTATTTGTGCTTCTCCAAAGGTCAGGGGTGGGACACACTGATGTGAGTTCCCTTAAACCCCTAAATGCTAAAATCTGGGAAGGGGCAGAGTGCTATAGCAGGATTTGTGGCTGTTTGGCCTGTGGATCTGCTTGGTTGTTTTAATAGGATGTTGCTCTGTCCAGTTCTGGCCAATGTTTTGATGGCCTGCCTGGGAGAAAAGGGGTCAGTTGATTGGTTATTTTTTGTCCTGAAGAGGCCTGTAACCTTGTTCCTACACTTGTGGGTCAGGTACCTCAAGGCAGCTGCTGTCCAGAAGCCGTGTTAGTGAGTAGCTCTAAGCAAGGCAGAAAAGCTGAGGCAAATGTTCCACTGTCAGGGTTATCCAGAGATGCTCATGTCTCAGCACCTGCTCATACAGACACGTGCTGTGTGTTGTGTGCTGGGTACTCACTCAGTGTCTCGATGGCTGTGTGAGGCAATAGAGCTCTGTCTGCTGAGGGGGAGCATGGGTTTTATGAAGAAAAATGGAGAAGGAGGTGTTTAGTCCACTTTGCAACCTGTCCAGTGTTTCAGTACAGGAGTTATGGGGATGTCAGTGTGCTTTGTGAGTTGTGCCATGCAATGCTGGGCACCTCAAGGGAATGTTTCTGTGAATCCTTTCAGACATAACAGCTACAGCATGTGCTGCTCTGCGTTCTTCCAGTCCAGTGTTCCTGACTGATTGTGGCTTTACTTCACATTATTATAACTCTATGGACATCACTGTGGTTGCTACTTTCTTTAGAAAGGCAGAATTCGATCCATGGAGTGAAAATTGTTGTTAGCAGACTAAATAGGATTTACTGGGTGATTTAAGCCATCGATGTATAAGTGACTGCCCTGCAGCAGAGGTGCAGCACATGAACCTTCTTTCTCTTATGACTGTGTTTCAGGAATCAGCTGTTGCACTGGCAGGCGGTAGGGAACCCTCGATGCAAGGGAACCTGGAAGAGAATTCGCCAGCTGGACACTTGCTCCTGTCCGTCTGTTCACAGCTTCTTGTTCATCTAACTTCTGACAGTCCCCACAAGCGAGTGCTCTGATGGCTTGTCCGGCACCAGCATGTGGCAGCAGTAGGAACCACAACTGAACCAAGGATTTCTCCGTGTCAGAGGCTATGCTGCTTCCTTTCAAGAGGTTGCTGTATGTACTGGGGCATCCTGAATACTATCTGTGTGTACTCCTCCATTTCCAAAGAAATCAGGCTGGCCTTGAAGTGCCAATATCTTTATGCCCATCCATCCCTGAGAGGGGTCTGTCTGACCCTGATGACTTACTGCAAATTTCCCCTTTCATGAGAGGAACAAGAATTCACCAAATAAGAAACGGGACCAAAAAAAGGCCTTATGAACCCAGGTTTAATTATTATTTTTCTAAAATCTCAATGAAGAATCAACAGTACAAGATAAATTAACTCAAGTGCCTTCTCTTCATGGCAGTGTCACTTATTCGTGGATGCTTCCCGCTTGTGCTTATGTATTTTCACCTTTTGTTTTCTCCTGGTCATATTGATCCTCAGCCTCACAGAGGGTTGATCTTGCGCTGCTCAGATAATGGCAAAACAGAAATGAGCCTGCTCAAATCTGTGAGAATAGAATGTACCAGGGATAAATGGGCTCTTGGACTTCAGGTTTCAAGAGTTGCCCCAGAATGCAGCACAGTCCTGGGGCACTAGATAGGAAGTTATCCCAGCTGTACTGGTAGGGCTAGCTGTAGCCTTGGATTTCAACTGGAAAATATCTGAAATATTTTCTTTACATTCTGCTGATTTATACTGATACTTTTCTATAAAGGAAAATAAAGGAGACTGGAAACATTCTTCCCCTGTGTATCTATTTGATTAATCTGTGTAGTGCCAGCTCTTCAGTGCCTGAACCTGCCTGATTTGTTCCAGCCAATCTTGTCGCTGACTCCTCTGCTCCAGCAGGTAAGACTGGAGGAAAAGTCACTGCTGTCCTCTTCCAGAACTACTCAGCATTTACGGATGGAAGTCCAGCACCATGACCTACCCCTGTGCAGAAGTGGATGTGGTATTTTTTATATACACATACTTCTGAGTCTGCTTAAATAAAATTGCAGAAGGACTTGTGCTTTGTGGCAGAGCACTGCAGTGGTGAGCATCTAGTAGTTCAATTTGTCAAAACTCAGGTGAGTGCCTGGGGGTGGCTCCAGAAGAGCTTTAATGCTCAGGTCCAACTCTAGTCTAGATTTGGATCATGAAACCCATCAAACCACATTGAGGGTCTTTCATGGTAACATTAAAGGGCACTGCAGATACATGCTTGAGGTGCTCAGAGGAGTGTGTAGGAGGGTGATGAGAGGTCTGAAAGCGCCCAATACCTTTTGGCCAGCACAGTAGGAATTTGAAAGCAAGGCTCTGCTTTTCATTGTATGTTACAAGCTGTCTCTGGATTAATGACTCACAGTGTGGTGATTTCATCCCAGAGTAGCAAGATTTTTAAGGAGGGGGAAAAAAAAAAAAGGCTTATGCCTCACTGCCTGACATAATCCATAACTGACTTGTGGCCTGCTCAGGAGTACTCTCTGGTTTGTGGGCAAAGGGATGCCATCCTCTGAGAGATGGCTTGGGAATAAATAAGTAGAGTACTTCATTTCGGTTTTTGCAGCCAGAAATTTCTGTCAATCTGGAAGCCAGTTGCATTTTCTTGGTGGAGATATGTAACCGTAGTAACATTTAGTTATTGGAAGGTTTGCTTTGACCTTCAGAAGCCTGATATTGGGCCACAGGACTGTGAAAACATGACCAGTCATTTCAGGAATTGAATGGAGCCAGCTATTGGAAACAGATTTCATTTTCAAAATCCAACTTTTGAGAACATGAAATCCAGCTCATATAAGATGTTTTCAGAATTGAGTACAGAAGCTGTAAAGGAGCTTTTGCTTAGCAATACTTTTACTTAGCAATACAAAGCTTTTGCTTAGCAATACTTAAACTTAGTCTCTCTCAAGTTACATTCACCCCAGTGCCCCTCTCCTACAGCATCAGAGCCAGTCAGGTAGGAAAAAGCTGTATTGCAAAGTTATGCAAATGAGTGTCAAATGGGAAGAGCCTTTACTGTCATCTGTGAAACCATCTGTCACCTTAACACACCTTAATTGCAATGCCTTTAGTTTACTGAGTACTTCAATATTAATTGTACTATATTTGTCTGTAAGACTTATTAAATTGTCATAGTACTTGCTGTCAAATATTTAGTTCTGACACTAATCTGTTTGGTTGTGAACCTTTCAGGTTAGGGGACTACCCTCCTGATTCAGTGTCTTGCATGTAAGTGAGCCTTAAAGAGAGGTTCTTTTGATAATACTTTGTCCTCTTCTGGCAGAAACTATAGGAAAGTCCAACCAGTTTCAATATAAATTTGATGTACAGGAAGTTTGCAGAATCAGTCTCTTAAGTGAATGAAGGTAGCTGTGGAGAACTGAGAAATTTAAGAATAGGCTTCTCAGAAACAGTATTCTGGGTTGCATCACTACAGAATCTGGGCTTGATTATGTATTTTGGAGGCTCACAGTGAGTTTGCTAAAATGCATTTTAGGTTGACTGAAACTGCTTGTGAATTCATGCCACATTTGATGATTAGCCCTCATAGATGGAGCTGCAGGAAGGAGGGGGATTCAGAAGTGGTGAAATGTTTTTATAACTTCTAAGTGAAGTGTTTTGATCTTTGATTTTGGAATTTTATTTCAAGATTGAAACAATCTCAGTCAAAATATTTCATTCAGCCCCCTCATTGTTTTCACGTTTCTTTTTTGATGAAAATATTGGAGAAAAAAAAAGCCCTTATTTTGGATTGACCAAAATGATTTATTTATCAATTGTGTTCTCTTTTGAGTCCTGATTGTGAGACAGCCTTGATACTAAGAAAAGCAGAAAACAGTCTGTTCCTATGGCCCATGGCTTGTTGGTCAGGGTTTTCTTTGCTGCTGCCTCATGCCTGAGAGCTGATAACATGAGGTCCTAACAAGAGCTGCTGATGGTGGTGGCATGGTAGGACTTCCTTTGCTTCTGTCACCATAGCCTGGGGATGAAGGAGTATGAAAGAGTTAGCTGCTGAGAGGGTCCCTCAGAGGCTGTGTTTCTACACAGGCTATGTCACTTGATGAAACAAGACATGGCAAATGTCTCAGTGCATCAACACATCCTAAAAAGGGTTCAGTAGTGTGCTGGCTTCACCTCCACACCTTGGGTGACTGTACAAACAAATTCTGTTGGAAAATCCCTGCGGGAAGAAAGGGAGGAGAGATGCAAGCTTGTGTGTGTGTGTGTGTGTGTGTGAGAGAGAGAGACAGAGAGCGAGCAAGAGTGAGCCTTTTAGAAGAAGGTAATGATGCTGTCAGATCCCTTTCCCTGCAAATGAAGATTAGCTCATGGTGTAGACACATACGGGGTCCTTGCCTGTTTCCCTATAGGGGCTTTATCACCATCCATCATCATGAGCTCTGTAATTTCTACTGCCTAAGTTTTGGGAAAGATAAGACTGTAGGATATCTAAGGCAAAATACTAATGAAAAATGGCTTTGTACAGTAAACAAGCAAAACAGCCTCACACTGAAGAGAGGCTGTTCACCGAAGATGACAGCCGTTCCCATGACAACGCCAAAAACCTTTCACCATTGTGTATCAAGAGAACATCTCCCACGGCAAGTCCATGAAGCCAGGCGCTTAGTCCTCATCTTCCATAAATCATCCCCTTGGGCACTGATAAGGAGGAACTGCCAGTTGTGCACATTCAGCTCCACCTTCTAGGCACCAGCCTGGCTCCAGATGAAGGGAGGAGCAAATAAAGCCAAAGCATCACTGAGTTTAATCTATGTAGAAGGAAAACTAAGCTCAAATGGTGTTACTACACTTCCCTCCACTCTCCAGCTGAGGATCCCAATTTTTAATTCTGAAAAGCCAAGCAAAATAGCCAGACTATTTTGCAAACTGCTGAAGGAGCTGTGTGATTTTTCTCTGTTAGAGAGAAATCTTTCATTGTTGTGGGATGGAGAGAGCGAGGCCCTGGGAGAAGTCTGCTTTTTTTTCCACCCTAACCCTGTAGTGTCCAGCCTGTGTTTCAATAGAAGGTGGTAAAAGATCATTTTTTGCCATGGGACCTTCAGTAGGCCTGTCAGCTTCCTGAGTGTCATGGTATGTGAGATTACAGTCATCTGAATATATGAGGATCTGCTTCCTTTCTTAAGGAGAAAGCCCTTGTGCATTTGGAAAAAAATTATATAAAATATGCCTGGAAAGCTCAGGAACCAAAGGTAAAGAAAAACAACAATAACAACAACAACAAAAAGTAATTTTCTTAAATAACCTTGTTGCTCTAAGGACAAACTATTTTTTTTTCCTTTGCTCAGTGGCCAGAGGAGTTGAACACATTCTGCTTAAATGGTAGGAGTTAGCAGTACTTCTCCATAAATAAGACTCTTCTGTTATCTTTAGCTTTTCAAACTTTTTTTTTTTTAATCCTTTGTTTTGTGTATTTTGAGATGTTAAATATTAGGATCACTGACTTTTTTTTTTTTTTTTGTGAGGAAGGTTGTGGGGTTTTTTTAAGTCCTTTCCAGTTACATGGTTAGTTGCTTGGTGATGGTTGTGTTACTGCAAGTGGAGGAGTAGAGGTGAGAAAGGAAAGGAGAGTCCTAACCAGCAGGAATTATTCTGTTCTGTAAATATGTCTCCTACAGCTTAAAACTACAAAACCCAAATATTAGCAAGGTACTTCTTTTTGTTTGTTTTTAACCACTGGTTCTCCCATTCTCAAGTTGTGTTAAATACATTCACTTGTAAAGAGTGTTCTATGGAGTCTGCAAATCACCACCTCTTTGAATCCACAGGGGTATGCAGGGTCCTCAGGCTGCTGGTCTGTGGTACCCCTGCTGCTCTTGTCCTGTGACACCAGTGGGACCTAGACACACATTCAGGACAGGATGTGCTTGTAAACATCTTAAATTGATATTGGAAAGGGAGAAAGGTGGAATCATGATACAGTTTGTCTATGCCTGGTGATAAATATCACAGTGTTACCCCTTTTTCACGAGTTCAGGCTCAGTGTGTGACCCCACACTCCCCTAAAGCCACGAGTTCCACACCCTAGTCCATGCTGGAAAGGAGGTGTGAGGTTTCTTTCTATCTCTTTTCCTTAACCCCCAGGGCTGAAGAGCTGAGACCTGAGGTCAGCATCACACTGTTTCTGAATGTTGTTTTTTTGGCTGTTACTTGCTGTGCTCGGGGTTTGTTTTACTTGAGCTCTGTCGTGGTCCTTACATAGTACTAATTGTGTGCTTTTGAATTACTGGAAGGGTGTTGTAGGGTGATGCCAGCACTAATGGGCTTTCACCTTCCTCCACTTTCATAACAATCCTCAGACCAATTATCCAATATTTTTATTTATTCCTTGCACCACATTTCAGCCATTAACTGGCGGAGCAGAAGCTGTCTTAACAAATGGGAGTTGCTCAGCTCACTCTGGCAGTGGAAGCCGAAGCTGCTCTGCCTTGCCTAATCCTGTGCCTCTCTGCTTGGCCAGGAGCTAGGGCTGAGCTCTGAACGAGCTCCTCCGGATGCGAGTGCATCTGTACCTGTGGTGGGCTCCCCTGAAGCAGCACCCGTGGCCCAGTTCAGCATCCTGGCTGCTGGGACACATGGTGGGATGTAAGAGAGCATCTCCAGGAAACAATCGTTGATTGTGTTAGAAGGCTACTAGCTGGAGAAACTGCTTCTCTGATGTGGCAACTGGATGCTGTTATTTTTCTTCTCTCTGTTTTAACTCTGTCTAGCAGCTGGATTCAATATGGAAGCAGATCCCTGAAATGCTTTAGCAAGGAGTGTGGCTTCAGGCTGGATTTCAGTTAAAGGGGATAAATGAGTGAGCAGTTTCACAAATGATGCTCAGGCACAATGGGAATTACCTCACCCACCTCTCTGCCTCAGCTCCCTGCCAGGGGCATTGACTGGGCTTGTTAAGGCAGAGCAGCCTGTAATCAGTGGTGCTAAGAGCCAATCACATGTAGCTCTGAAATCCCACAGCCGTGGAGCTTCTGTTCCGCTTGGCTTTTCCCCCTCGGTTTCTCTGTGTAGGGTGAATCCTGACAGGTACACGGGTTCCTGTGCTGAGCTCCGCTGCGTGCTGCACTCTGAATGTTAATGTCATCCGCCCAATTTAGGAACACAGTGATAAGCCATCATTCATCTTTCTAAGGCAGAAAAAGAGCTCTTAAATAAGAAAAACACCACTGTTTACGATGCTGGCTAGGCTGGAAAGTCTTAGTTGCAGCGTGTACTGCAGACTGACAGCCAACCCCAAAAGACAGGCACACGAGCCCCCGGAGCACAGCCACCACCATGGGCAGCACGCTTGTGTGCGGGGAGACAGGCACAGGGCAAAGCTGCCTCCTCCTGCCTCTGACACCTCAACAAAGGGGAAAGGAGAGCGAGAGCACTCTGGGCAGTGGGAGGAATAGCAGGGGTTTGTGCAGGAATAGGTTCCCCTAAAAATGAAATGATCATCATCTGGGAGGCTGCCAAAATGACTTGCAGTTTTCTCTGTAGAAAATGACCCTTTACAGCCCTAAGCCTGCTGCCAGCACGGGTCTATGAAATATTAACACTTCTGATGTAAGACACAATTTCTTCTTGTCTTCAGAGCTGCCTGGGTGCTGGGAGAGATACGTGAAACTGGTCCTCTGTCCTGCCAGGGGTAGGATGTTATTGGCAGGCCACAGAAAACCTCCTTGGCAGGCTACCATCCGTGAGACGTGGTCTTGTAAGAAAAAGGCAAAAAAGAAAGTAATGGAAAAGAATCTGTACAATTTCCACCTTCTGCCACAGAAGAATGGAGTGTGAACTGCAGGACCTGGTGAACATAAACATCACAGCTTCCAAAAACTGGTTAAGCTTTTGCCGTCCAATAGCAAATGTCAAAACAGAGCAGTAAGTCTATATGGTAACCCAGCCAGCCCCAGCAGTGCCCCTGTGTGCGTCACTGCATCTGCATTACCCACTTACACTGCTTCCTTATATGAGCATTTTCTTTGAAAATACTGTATACTTGGAGAACACAGAGGCAGATCACGTTTGCGTCCTATAAAGCAATGTTCACGCCTGCTTTGTTACTCCAGTCTTCTTGTTTTAATAATCCAATAGATCTTTACCTGGTTTTAGTTTTTGAAGGTCTCCATTTTAATGATTAAGGTCTTGAACCTAATGGGAATTTCTAGAGCAGTTCTTCAGAGCAATTTCCTTGCCTTTAGCAGGACTGCCTGCACTGATAAAGCTAGCCATGTATCAGGTCTCCAGAGAAGCACAGGTCCATCTGACAGCATCTCCTGTGCACACAGCCCCAGCTGGTGCCAGCTTGGAGGACAAGGCAGATGTCCTTCCTGAGGGGCCAGAGGTAATTAACTCTGAGCTAGTTTAATTTTGAATTTAAGTGGTATTTATTTACCAGCGACAGTTCAAAATTTATATTACTCTTAATCCGTAAAGAACTGGGCAGAGTTTACTGTGCACTGCTCATATCATGTATGGAGCAGCTGGCCTGCAAGTCAGTAGTGAACTCGACAGCAGATCGACCGAGCTGTTTGAGGTGTTGACTGTGGGAGAGGAAAGGCTGTATGTGAGCCTGGGTGATGGGCTGGTGGCACAGGGCATCTCCTGAGTCTGGCCCTTCCTGACTGTGCAGTTGCATTTGTATCTCTTGTGGCTCCTATCATGATATCAGCGTTTCAGGAATAGCTGTGGTTTTGGTTTCATGTGGATGGGACTTTCTTTTTTCCTTCAAAGCAAGTGATTCCCGGGGTTGATACTGTTCCTTGTGAACGATGGCCCTACCTGTGTAAAATCATGAACGTCTGATCACCAAACCTTGGCCGCAGGCTCATGGGCATGTGTGGAGACTTCTCCAGCATACCAGGTGTGTGTCTTTAATTTTTGTGTCAAAACACAAACAGACTGATGGCAGATGGGAGCTTTGGGTTGAGAATTCATTCAGCTGCAGTAAGATTTTGGTTGTTTTTTTCTACATTGAGAATTGCAATATTAATGGTGGTTATCACAGGTTTCCTGAAAATGGAGCTGACAAAAGGCAAAGTACAGCAGAATTGATGTGATGGTGGGTATCGGAGGGAGGAGAGGGTTTACCATAAATAGAATCAGTAATTGATGTGATTAGTGTAAAGACCTTGACACGTCAGGCTGCATTCAGCTGCCCTCGGAGACTGAGGAAAGCGGTGCCATCGTGGCAAGTCACCTGCATCCTTGAAGGACAGGGGAGCACAGCCGTGGGTGAAGTATGACAGCACATCTGCTGCCTGCCTGGTGCCTGGGACAACCTGAAACAACAAATATGTTGAAGGGTTCCTTGCCACGCAACTGGCGTTATGAGCCCTGAGCTTCACTGAGCAGCACTGAGTCATAAGTAGTCATGGGAATAAATTAATTCAATAAGTCATAAGTGTCACCACGAGTGATGGGCAGTGTCCTCTGCCTGCCAGATGAGGGGGAGGAATTTGCCTGACTGGAACAGGCAGTCAAGGAAGGGCAGGCGCAGGGAGAGGAACTGCTCTGTTAATAGATAGCAAGAGAAGCACTCCATAATTATTTATCTCCAAATACACTTCTATCCAGCATTTCATGCACCCAGAAATGGTTTTCAGAGCAACAACACTGGAATGGTTACTGCCTTTACTTACTGGGAAGGGTTTATTAAACAGATGTAATGGTGGTACATCTCAGTAAAAATGGCTTAATGACCATATGAAAGTTGTTTATTGGGAAATGTAGAAGCCATGCAATTAAGCAAATGCATTTTCCAGGATTATGATCATCCATTTTTTTACATATCCGGTATGCCTGCCATGGATTATTCAGCCCTGTGCACTTTTGGTACGAGATGGATAGATGTATCATAAATATGGAGTTTTCCTCCTAGCTCATGGATGTGCAAAAGCAGTTTTTTGTCTGTTTGGTTTGGAAAGTAACCTCACAGAGCATGGCAGACTGAGGCCAAATCCTTTAATCTTCTCCAGAAATGCACAATCTTGGGCCAAACTGAAAGACAATGCATGTGCAGAGGTCCCTCCATTGTCTGTCTCTCAGGCTATCTTTTCACTTGCTGTGTGCAGGATTTGATTAAAAAGCCTATCACTTTAGTCTGCTTGGGGTCTTGGAGAGGAGCTTGAGATGATTAGGAGAAGCAGCCCTTAACTTGAAATCAGGGAAAAAGTCTTACGTGGAACCAGTGTTACAAGGAGATGTTCAAACTCCTTAGTAGTTGCAGAGGTTTGTAGAGTGAGGTAGAATTTCTTCTTTAATAGTCTGTATTCTGCTTTGTGTTCCCATCTTATGCCAAACCCCACCATTCTCAGAAGAATCTCAATTGCTTAGACCACAATATTCCCACAAACCTGTCTGGGAGTGGGTTTTCCAAAGGCTGTGAGGCAAGTCAGGTGAAGCTGAACATTTAACTGCCTTCCATGCTTTCAGCAGCCAGTGTTGTGCAGGCAGGAACTCAATGGAAGTCAGTGGCCTCCAAGGGGGCCATAGATGACTACATAATGGGGCCAGTAGTGTCCATCCTAGACTCACAAGGGGTCTTTAAGGGTGTAAAATGGCCAGACACACAGAAGGCTTTAGATACCTAGGGTAAGAGAGAAATGTCAGTTATTGAAGGTTTTTGTTAGCATGATACACCATCACCTGTTGATCAAAGGGGAGAAGGAAGGAGGGTCAGAGGTGATTTAAGATCCCAAACTACAATCACACCTACTTGCTGTCAGATCTCTGCCCTTTGAGCACAAACAGAGGGAAATCAAACCCAATTTTCAAACCAGCTCATGTTCATTCTCCTCCTTGACCTCTGTCATAGGGAGGGACATGGAAGAGCTTAATAAAGAAATTCATTTTACACAAGATCCCGGGCCTGTAGATAGCTGCGTTATAATTGACTCTGTTAATTTGTGTGCCTATTTTGTTCCTTTTTTTAATCTTTGCATCTATTAATTATTGCAGAACAGTTCTTACTGATAACTCCCTGGCAGTTTGTGCTGCTGTTCTGAAATTATAAAGTGATATAGTTGGCAGAATGGGTACAGACATGTACAGTTAATTGGGTTTTTGCAGAAGGAAATTACATAGTATAATAATAAGCCCAGGGTGCCATGGGAAGTGCAATTTCTTATTGCTTCAGTAAATAGGATTGGGAGAATATGAGCTCTGGAATATAAATTGTCTTGGAATTTATCCCAAAGTTGCAGAGGGTTTCAGACCCCAGTCACTGAGCCCTGGTGTCACAAACTCCTTGCTATGAGGACCCATGTTGGGGGATTTTTTCTCTCAACTCGTTCTCTTAGGTAATGGGTTTAGCTTGACAGTCCCAGGGTCAGTGATCTGGTTGGGTGCTCTCTGCCTGAAGTCACAGGAATAACGCAACTGTAAAACAAGTGGTGGGTTGGTGGCTAATGAGAGGTGAGCTGTGAGAACCCAGAGCTTTGCTGGAAGGGACACGGCACTTCTGATTCTCACCTCTTTTTTTAGGAAGTAGGATTGGTTAGAAGTTGAGGAGATTTTTATAAGCGAGAAAGGCTGGTGAGAATGAATGTTTTTCATTTCCTGCTAAATGTAAGTCTCAAAAGCAAGGTGCTTTTTTAAAAATTACTTTTTTTTTTTAAATTTATTCCCCCCCCCAACCTGAATGCGCTATCTTGGGCCAATTTGAAAGGTGTTTACACAAACTGGGTAGTTTTGGCGTCTGTGAAGACTCGAACAATTTGAAGGAAATTTAAAGGATAAATGGAGATCGAAAGTTTACTTCTAGTAAAAAGCCATGTCCTTTGAAAAGAACAACTCCTCCCAAAAAAAGTTCAAGTAGCAAATCTTGTTTATTGCTTCCCGCTGCCTTAGCGGGAAATGTCAATAATTTGATATCGGTCTCAGCACTTTGATGTCTCACAAGTGCTACCAGCTGCAGCACAGTGAAGGGACCTGAACCCTGATTCCCAGTTCAGCTTCTGGCCTCCTGCGTGCCCCCAAGACTGCAGCTCTTCTCCATTTCATCTTCTCAGCTGTCAGAGGAGGGTTGTAAGCTTGACGGTTTTTGTGAAGGGCTCTGAATCCCTCAGCAAGATGCTCTGGATGCAGGCAGCATGCTCATTTCTTCTGCATGTATATACAGGGTGCAATCTCCTCCAGCCGTCTCCACTAATCTCATTAAAGCTCTGGTTTTATGAGTTGGGGATTTGTAATTTTTTTTTTTTGGTTTTGTTGCTGCTACTGCTGGTTTTCTGCATCACCACTCATTCTTATAATTAAAGTGACAGCTCTTGAACTAGTATGTCAAAACAGCGCAGTTGAAGCAGAAAAGTACTGGGAAGATCCTCTTTAATCAGACAACAAAACAATTCATGTTTAGCTGAGTAGAGGGTTAGTCCTAGATCTAGCTGGCTCACAGTGAGGTTTCCCCAAGGACAGGGTGTTAGGAGTTTTGCACAACTGTTTAGCCACCACTGCTTGGGCTTTTTGATGGAAATTATTTAATACACAGCCGCTGTCATCATGTCAGAGCTGTATCTGGGAAGCTCTGAACCCTAGCAAATCTTTTCTAGAAGCTGTAAAAAAACAACAAAAAAACCTAAATAAGATGATTTTGGTTTGAAGATCAGTTGAGCCCTCCAGCTCAGTTGGAAATTCATTGTTTCCAGGAGTCCCAGCTCTTTGTTCCTCAGTCTTTTGGCATCACAAAGCCAGGTACGTTAATCCCGACAGTATCTCAGTGGAGAAATCCCAAGTGCTGGTACCATTTGCAGCTACATGATCAGTGCATCTGCCCTGCAGCGCATGGAGCAAGGAGGGCTCTGAGGGCAGAGCAACACAGGGCTGTGCAAGCACCCTGGGAGCTTCTGACTTGCTGTTTGCTGCCACTCCCAAGCTTAATGCTTGGTCTAGTTCTCACTCTTCCCCTTATTTTCCGTGTTTCGTGCTCCCTTAGCATCAGCCCATGGCTGTGGCTATAGATACCATGGTATACATATACTACATGTATTTATGTACACCACATATAAACCAGTCTTGCATTCCTTTGAAGGCCCCACTGCTGCTTTCCTAGAAGGGTTTCATTCTTCTCCACATGTCCATACAATCTGCAGTAACCACCCTGCTACACTCCTGAGTATTTCAATATACTCCAACTCCAAAACAGCTGGTAGCATCCAGCCAACAAGTACTTATTTTCCCTTTTGGACATTCAGGCTGCTGACCCCACTGTTAGGGAGGTGCTGTGACATTCTAGGGTGGCTGGGGATGTGTCAAAGTTATGTTAAGATGTCTCAAGGGCTTATTTTGCCTTTGGAAAGCCTGGGGCTGAAGAAAGGGGTTCAGCCTTTGGGTTGACACAGGAAAGACCCTGATGAGCTCTTGATTTTTAAGGTTCTTATGTCTCTCTGGGTTAATAATGCTTCTTATTACAGATTTGCACCTGAAACTCTCCTCCTCCTTTGATTTTCTCTAACTTTCTGCCAAGGCTTCATGAATACATATGGAAAACACCCCCATGCATTCAACTGGGCCTGATTAACTGGGATCTTTGAGATAGACCCATGGGGAAGTGGGAGTATCTTCATTGTTCACGTAAGATGCCCTGTGACTCTGCAAGGAGATATCATGGCAGCCTGTGTTGGGGGAGGCCTTTAAGTTTATCCTGCTTACAATGGCTGCTCTCCAGCAGCCTGGCTTGTAGGATTCAAGGACCCTGGATTAATGGCAATATTTTTATATTGCCTTAAATAAACTTTCATTCTTGACCAGAGCTTTGCAATTAATTCCACTGGTATGTTAAATGCAGCATTTATTCACAGTGCTATGCAATCTTAGAATAATAACATTTGATGCTGCCTCAGACTAAAAGGCTCAGGTTTCAAGAGCTGGAAGGATTTCTAGCTGGAGGGAATCAGCCCTCCAGTGCTCAGATACCATATAGCACGAACCTGAGCTAGCAGTTCATTTTACCATAACATTCCTAGCGCTGAAGCTACTGACCATTGCGAGACCACCGGAGGGGATAGCCTGGCATGGGTCTGGCATGACAGCTCCTGTGCTTCTGCAGTATTTTACTTCTGAGATGATATTCTCTTTCTCTCCATATGAATGAAATGCTTGATTTCAGCACTCCTGATAGGTAAATATATATGCTTGAAGTGTAAAAGAGGAGTGAGCAGATGAAGTGTGGCTGTTCTTTACACATGTGCTGCCCTCTGAAGGTCACTGAAACAGGAGGTTGGTCCTCAGGTGCAACACCTGGAGTAGTGTAATGGCTAGGTGAGGATGCTTTGGGTGATCAAAGTGCTGCTAGGATCTCTGCCAGAATGGAGATGAATATACATGACACATTTGTGAATTGCTCAAAGAAATTAGTGGGTGGGAGGGGAAAGAGAAGGGGGAAGGTGGGGCTGCCTTTTTCTCCTGCACTCTCATACAGTGGAAGGCTGATGGCTGGGAGCTATTGAAATGCTTATAACTGTCTCATTATGGACAGAAAATGTAATTAAAAGGGACAGCAATCTTTCTTCAAATTCAGAATACTGCAGTCTATCTTTGAAAGCAATTTTGACTATTAGCACAGGTGGTAATGTCCCAGCAATTGAACCCAATCTAATTTCACTGTCTACCTGGTAAGGATTAAAAATGAGCTCCCTTCCACATGCCACCTGACAGAGCCGCTGCGTCTG
Organism: Actenoides lindsayi; assembly: GCA_025331215.1. Lineage (NCBI taxonomy): Eukaryota > Metazoa > Chordata > Aves > Coraciiformes > Alcedinidae > Actenoides > Actenoides lindsayi. The sequence goes on along the minus strand of WTSP01025363.1, from coordinate 13,795 downwards.
GAAGGAGAAATGGGAGCGTGAAGCATGTTCAGAGCTTGGATGGGCCAGGGTGGGCCAGGAAGCCTAAATGCAGGAGCCCTTGAGCAGGCAGGTGGGTGCCCACCAAAGAAGGGCAGAGGCTGTTGTCTTGGACAGAGCTGTTACCACTTGGTGCTGCCTCGCCCTGAGATGGAGGTATGATGGGTACACAAAGCAGCACACGATGCCATCTGCAGATGGCATCAAGTCCATTATGTTTGCTGGAGATGAGCAGTTCAGCCAAGTGTTCTCCAGGACAATAAAGCAAATCACTCATTTTTTTGTCTTGTTTTGCTTAGATGGTAAAGCAACTCCACATTCTGGGAAAAAGGATGTTCCTTGAATTTGTTGGCGAAGTTGAGATGTGTATGGGAGAGACAGCTGGGTGAAAACACGCACCCTATATTGCACTCAGTGTGGGTGTTTCCCGCTCTTGCTTGGACAGGGATGGCTTCAGACAGCTGTGTCCCTTCAGCGCACAAAGAGGGAGGTCCATCCAACCTTGCAGCGAGCAGCCCGAGTAGTTGCAGAGCTAGTCCAGCACAGAGTTCTGTGCTGCTCTCCAAGCCTTTCAGAAAGACATTCAATACTTCAGAGCCCTGGAATTGCAAGAAATTTAGTTTCACATTCCTCAGGCATTATAAGGTTGAACAAAACATTTTTGGTGAAGTAACCAGTAGGACTTGACTTCAACCCTTTGTGCATTTTCTTTCAAAGAAAATCTCCACACCTCTCCTCTCTCCCTCTGTTGTTCATTTATGTGTGTTGCTTTTCTTATGGGATCAAAAGCAGAGAAGCTGAAGTGCAGAGAGAAAATACTCTTCCTGGGTCTTCCTCACCCCATGAAAAATGGAGTTGTTAGAATTACTGAAGGTAAAAGAAGTCGGTCCCCTGTGGCTTAGTGCTCAGTAGTGTTTCAGAAGGATTGTGGCTTTAGCAGAATAGACTGGATGATCCAACCATCCTTCTTGCACTTGGCTTCTGAGCTATGTTGAGGACACCTCTGGCAGCCAGAGGCCACCACTGAAAATTGCCCACTGCTCCTCTGCTAGGTGGGAACTGACAGTTCAAGAAACCTTGCTCAGAAAAGCCTATGCGTAATATGTTACTAGGGGAACTGGTGGCATGTACCATCTTACAGTCCCTGGCCAAGAGCTCATCTGAAATGTGTCTCCATGGTCTCTGTCTTTAAGACTTCATGTCTCAACTTTGCAGCCTGGAAAGGGCAGGGTGCTGAAGGAGACTGAAAGGAAGGAATTAACAAGAAAAGTAAAATAGCTAATTTTTTGTTTCATCTCCTGAGACATGAAAGAAGGTTTTTTGCAGCTAATGAATTATTTCTGAAAACACTAGTAATAGCTGCAGGCAACATTAACTTCAAGTTTCCCAATGAGCAAGCATCACTTATGTACTGATTTAAAATTCTAATGTATTTTAATTTGCAGCAGCTCAATTCTAACATGACTGGAGGTCTGGAAAGAGGCCAGAAGAAGTAGCCATGTTTCTGACAATTTAGTAATCTTCTTAAATGCAGCAGTGGAAAACAGTGTCCGGATCCTATTGAAGCCTGGGACAACCAATTATCTCAGCTGAGAGGCTCCAGAGACCTTTGTTAGTGTTGAGAGTTTCTGGTTGCTGCAAGCACAGTGGTGATTTCAAGCTAAGAAGGAAAATCAGTTGTGTCATAGCTTAAGGCTATTTAAAAATGCTTGCTGAGAGCAAGGCAAGTTTTGCTCTGGACTTCAGAAACACTGGGGTTTCTGCATCCTTTTCAAAGAAACCCTACAGCCAAGCTGGGGTTAAAACCCACCCAGGAACATGGGCTGGGCTACAGCAATCCACCAGTGTCTTCCCGTCTGTCCCCAGATGGGAAAGTGGTGATTTGAAGGCCCGCCTCACACTGGAGCTGAGGCTGGTGGCCATTGGGAGAGTGGGGAAGAAGGAAGGTGCTGCTCTGCCTGAGTCTTCAGGCTTGGGTTGGCATCCCAATGGCACTGCTCAGTGACTGAGGGATGTGTCATTCGAGAGAAAAAGAGAAGCAGATGGTAGAGGGAGTTACAGTGGGAGGAAAACCCAATTAGAAGTCCCAGCATGGTTCGTGGTAGGGATATGGATCTTATACCTTGAGTAACAGCCAGGAAAACAGAGACACCCAGCTTTTTCACCCATGGTGAAGAAAATTCTTGTTTCAGGCAGAGAATGATATTGAAAAAGCTTTTGAAAAGCTTTTGAAAGATTATTCTCTGAAGGGAGAGTGAATAACAGAGATAGAATAAGGGAGATGGACATAATACATCCAGAATGTGGGCTCATTATTCCAATATAGGGTTTTTTAGGTTTCCCTTCCTAGAAGGATGCTTAATACTTAAGACCGCATCCTGGGAGTTGGAAGTCTGTAGTCCCATATCTGGGAATATCCACAGCCCCCTCTGGCATAAGCATCCAGTATCTTTTCAGTCACTTGCACCCTTGTTTGGCCATTCAGAAGTTAATTTTCAGAAGCACTAAGTATCAGCATGGGCTGAAGTGGGGCAGCTGGTACCTCTCAGACTCAGTCACTGCAAAATTCCTCAGCATTAAAACAGACTTTGTAACTTCTTACAGTGCACAGGGACTGGGTACCAACTGGCTGGGAGGTTGGTGTGGTGTGATTTTCAGCCTCTGGAGTAGGCTGGGGTGAGGAGAACCAAGCGTGGGGTGACAAGGGTGCCTGTTGTGGCAGGACTCTGCTCCGTCCCTGTGGAGGGAAGATCCCAAGGTGTTAGTAGTGCACAGGGTGCTGCTTCTCACTGCACGGTGGCAAAGCAAGTGCATAGTTGGAATCCAGAGACTGTGAAAAGGCTACAGAAAGCACATCGCCTCCTTTCAGCAAGAGCTTGGGGGATGCTGCACTCAAAGCTGGGTGGGCCAGTGAATGTGGAAGGGGAACTGTTCTGAACAGGGGCTCATGGGCAAGCTCCCTGTGTCCAGAGGTGGGGAAGAAACCGACAGCACCCCTACCTATTTGTGTTATTTAACTAGCAAGTTGCAAACCTTGAGTTTCAGAAAATATCCAAGCTGTGGTTTCCTGGGCAATTCCTGCAGTGTCATGGCACGCTCAGGCATTTTGCTGGAGCATGACTGCCACAGCCTGCCCCCAGCCATGCCCAGCTGCCCGAGGAGCAGGCGAAGGTGTGGCTGCTGTGCTGGTGCTTTCTAACTTCCACTGGCTTGATGTGCTGTCAAAGCCATCTTTGCTTCCCATACAGCTCTGCAGTCAAGAGTGGTGTTGCTTTGCAGGTGAACTGCACAGTGTGTACTGAATCGTGCTATTTATAGGAGGGCAAGGTGTCTGTTTAGGGAACGGGGTACATGTTCTGGGAGCAGGATGAGAAAGAGCAGTTGAGCAAGAAAGAATGAGAAGTTTCTGATTTTATTCCCTGACAAAAAGGCTCAGAAATAAAATCAGACATAAAATTCCTGAATAACATGAGACGTAGTGGAATGAATGTGTTTTTGTTTATTCTTTCTCACTGTGAGAATTTTTTTCCATGATGCTATATGCCTACCTGGTTCTGCACTCTTATTTATCTTGCTGAATACACAATATAGTTCTCAGATCACTAGCTAATGTTAATAAATTATTCTTATGAATTAGATAAGTGCTTTCTCCCCACTGAAGGGTGCTCAGGTACAAAGGGTCAGAGTTAAATACAGGAGCAGAGCTGGGGCATTCTCAAGCCTCACCATTATACTGAAGCCATCATGTCATCCTAGAAGCTCATAACAGCAAGAGTAAATGACAGCCCATCCTTAAAGCTTTTTGCTTTACATAAAAACGTCCATAAATGCTGTTTGGTGAGTTTATTCTGGAACTCTGAGTGTATCAATTGCACAAGCTATTCCTGACGTAGGTGTATATTAAGAAAAATGCAACACAGTATGTGATGCTTGTTGTCCTGGAAGTCCTCTTTTAGTACCCCACTATGTCTATAAAATCTTCCTACAGCTCTGGGTATGGTCCAGTCAGCAGAGTATCCCATCTCACCTTCCATTCATCCACTATGACACCACAATACTAAAAGCATTGTCAGGAAACAGACACTTGCAAAATCCTTCCTTCACTTTCTCCTAATTTTTGTTATATATATTCTACATTTCCTGGAATAGAGGCTCTGAACTGCTGAACTCAGTCTGAAGTCAACTCAGCTAACAAGCTCATTTGTGTTAATAGGAAATCAGCTGTTCCTTTTTGCTGGATTCCCAGTGGAGCAGCTGGTGGTCTGCTTTTTCCGTGCAGCCATCCTGCTCCATGCTGAAATGCCTCAAAAACATTTGCTGGCTTGGAAATGTTAGTGGAAACCAATATTGCTGATGTGAAAAACAAATAAATAGAGAAACCCACACATTCTTATGGTCAATTAGACCTTCAGATAGTGGTCACATTTTTTAATATACTATTAGATAGCACTTAATAGCTGTCTTCCAACAGCCTCATGGATTATAATGACTAATCATAAAACCCCCCAAGCAGAACAAAACAGAGTTAGAACTGTGGTCACATCATTTGCCAGAAGCTGGTATTTAGGAGTTTGGATGTAGTTGCTATAACATATCAGACTAGCTGGTCAACACTGGCTGTTTGGAGAAGAGGTAGGAGAGAAACTACGTGGGGCAACTTATGGGCTACTCTATTCATGGGGGAGAATGAATCATTTTTACTTTATATCATTAGCCAAAGGATTTAAATACCTTCTCGTTTATTGATTCTTTTTCTTGTGTTGTGTTTTTCTTTTCTATTCAGTTGCCACATAGAGTGTTTAAACACTTTGGAGCTCATGGGATATCCCGACTTTCTCATTAGTGGGATGGGCAGTGCACAGCTGCTCTGAGGGTGAAGAGCCTCTGTCATCTTGAAGGTGGAACAGGGCCCTGTGGATGGCCCAGGGTAATGCTTGGGTCCTAATGACAAGCAGATTGCAGATTTGCATAATGATGCAAATGAGTGACCTGACCACAGCAGGAGTGCCATGTCTTTCCTAGCCCCCCATTAACATTGTACAAGCTTTGACATTAGCCATGAAGGTTAGAGACGAGGTCATCTTCCAATGCTTTAACTAAACCTTGAGAGAGAGAGAGAGAGACAGTCTCTTGGCATTTGTTTCCTGTGTAATGTTGCCTGAGGCACCATGCTGGGGATGTGGCTGAGGTGGTAAACTCCGTGGTCTGCTATTCTCCTTGGCAGGGCTGCAGTTACCTTCCTCTGTGGCTCATGTTGACACCTGTTGTCATCCATATCATGTTGGCTGTGGTGAGGTCACAGCAATGAAAGGCAGCACTTTCTGGACAGCCACACGAGCACTAACTGTTACCACAGGCTCAGAAGGGAGGCAACCACTTGTGTAGCATTGTAGGTGTTTGATAAGCTCTGTCTCAGACTCCTACACTTTAGGGACTTAATTTTTTAACGCTTTTTTGGCTTTACCAGTCTCTTACGATTCAGAAAATAAAGTCTCAAATTTATTGTGTCATCTGCCTATTAAATCTGCCTGTAAAGAGGAGTAAAACTAGACCATGAACATCTATGGGAATTCATTTTTGTTAAATAATTCAAATTTACGCTTTCTCATGCCTGGATCAATCTTCATCTCACTGCCCCCCAATGTTCGCCTCTCCACCATTTGGAAGAGTGCTAGAAGCTACATCACTGTGCAGTTAATTTTAAGACTAATTATCATCAGGACGTGAAAACAGCATTTTACATTATGTATTTTTTCTGTTCAGCTCATAGCCCAATTCATTTTAGCTTCAATTATTATTAGCCACATGTCTGCCAATGTTATGAAAATGACACTGGCTATAGCAAAACGTAAGCCTACCTTTTAAATCAGAGCTGTGTGTTCATTGTTTAATTGCATAGGGATTAAATTGTATGATGCAATGCTGTACAAATTTGCCCTTATTTACCAAAGCTAAGGTTAATGCTCAGTGCTTGTGTTTCTAACCAGAAACCGCAACCTTTCATTGCTGTGACACATTAGTCTCAGCTTCTGCCTGGGTGGTTGCAGATGATACTCTGGGGCAAAGTTACCTCTAAATGCTCTTGCTTGATGAATAACAATGATATCTCATTTCTTAGTAGCTCAATTTCCTTACAGAAAGTATGAAGTAAGGTAAGTAAGTAGAAGGAGACCGTATGGAAGAATCTAATCCATATTTTATAAGCAGAGATTTTCCTATGGAAAAAAAATTAATTTTTTAAACTGTTACTGGCTCTTCAGAAGTGATAAAAATATATTGAAAAGCTGAACTTTTCCTTGTGTTTATCTCTGCTGAGATATACTCCTCGTTTTTGGTGCCACAATATGATGTTACATGGGAGCAGAAATGTCCCTGGAGAAGGCAGTAATATCTCTAGGAGTGAGGGCTGTGCTGCACCATTTGTACTTTCCGCAGCCCAACTTCCAGCACTGCACACCAAGATAAACCATGGAAAAACTCCACTGGGATTATGAAAGAGAGAATTAAAAGTAATACACTGAAGTGCTCATGGCCAACCAAAGCAGAGCATGCATTTGCCAGATTGTTCCCTAGTACCCATTTAATGTTTGTGTTTAATTGTATGCTGTAAAGCAGTACACGGTGCCGTGGTGTCAGGCCATGAAGACAGCTGGTGCAGACCCCCCTAGGAGAGCCCAGGCACTGGCGAGGGCAGTGTGTGCTCTGTGTGCTGTGTCCCGGCAGCCATGCTCTGCTTCTTGGGTCCCTCTGCCCTACTGGGTGGTGGGGAAGAGCTGGGTGCCTGTGTGTGTGTGTGTGCGTGTCACTGGGGATTCTGTGCCCTGACTCGGGGTGTGCTCTCTCGCCAGATGGTTTTGTTTGATTAACCTTTGGGATTACTGGCTGTCACCTGGCTTGGTCTGAGGCAGCCATCAGCTTGCGCTGAGTGTTTGGAAAGCAGAAATGGTGGTTTTGTAGATGTTTTAGAGGATGGTGTGTAGCAAAGAATCAAAACGGTGCCTAGTTTAGCCTAAACAAAAGAATCACTAGAAAAAAATCCATCCAGGTGCGAAAGAAGAGATCATGAGGTTGTTGCTGATGGGGCCAGAGAGGAGCGATTGTCTGGGGATGTGGCTGGAGGAGGTGAAGGAGAGGAGACTAGAGAAGTGAAAAAGCTGCTGCCTTTCATTAATCTGTATAAAGTCTGGCAAATATTTTACGCTGTTGGTAGAAAAGTAAAACTACTGATGTTGGCCCTGGTAACGTTTGGCAGCTGTTGCCTGAAAGTAACGCTGAGGCTGGTGCTGAGCAGGCAGTGACCACTGAGCTGCCAGTGGTGATGTGGGCTGGGTGGGATCCTGCCTTCTTTCTGCCTTGTGTGTCACTTTAACCTGCTGGTTAGTGCATTGGCTTGGCATGATGCCAGGTAACCGGGCTGAGGGGATGTCGGGGAGGGGGGTTGAAGCAAAGCAAAGTTTCTGCAGAATATGTTAACTAGGACATTTCATAGCTATAGATTTGGCACACAGTAATGAACCACAGCGCCTCAGGAGATAGGCATTATTTTAATTGACTTGATAAAGTAAATCAATTCATAAAGAAAACCTCCTTGGACAGTCTAATTACAGATACTGGATTATAACTCAGGAGCTTGCGTGCTCAGGCTGGCAGGCAAATAACGAGAAAAGTCATTAGCAGAAATTGGAAGGGGAAGACATATGTTATAGGAATTTCACCACTTTCTTGTTCTTCATTTGTAAACTTCCCTTCAAGTTCAGTGTCTTAATTTTATTAGATGTCATTGTCACTGTTTGTTAAGAAATACTCAACTAATCATCTAACTTTTTTTTAAAAGATCTTATTAAACTGCAAATGAACACAAGTAAATGCAGAAACATGCCATTAAAATGCCGTGCATTGACTTCTGTGAGATTTGTCCACTCGTGCGTTTAACTTTCTGTTTTCTATTTGCCAATGTGGTGGCTGTATAGAACAAGCTGTAGAGCTGTGTGCTTTGTCTTTTTCATTTGATCTGCATGTGCAGGAACCTGTGAGGGTGCGTGGAGTGCAGAACTGCACAAACAAGAGGTCGGTCTGGGTAGAAACGTGTGCTTATTTGTCCTTTTTACATTTTTAAATGGACGTAAATTTACATCTCTATAAATCAGGGGGTTCATATTAGAGTTTTGAAGACTCTTACAGAAACTGCATCCAGTATAAAAACGTTTTGGTGTAATTGACTAGAAGAAAATATTCCTGAGCAGTTTGAATTGCTTTTGCTCTGATGACTTTGATAATTTAACCAATGCACTGCTTCATCTAATGGAGAAGAAAACCACAGCAGCTCCACCAGAAAGCCCAATTTTTTTTATTTTTTTTTTTTTTTTTTGTCTCTAGTAGCAGCAAAAGCAGCCTGTTTGTCTAATTTTCACACCCAAAACATTTTTGTCTCCAAACCTCGGCTGTTCTCCCATCTGCGTCTGGTTCTGCATCTGCACCACCGCGCGATCGAGATGCGGATTTCCAGGCGCTGTCTGTGTGACAGGGAGCTCCCTGTGTGCCACACGTCCCCGAGCTGTGCACAGGGAGGCTGGGGGATGCCCAGGTCCCTCAGCCCAGCCGTGGCTATGGGAGATGCGGGTAGATTTTGTCCATGCAGGGTGAGGACTGAAGCCCACAGGTTTATGCACTGAATCCATCAGACTTAGAACAGGAGATGTCAAGCTCGGCACTGACTCACGGCCGCATCCGTGAGCAAATAACATATGGTTAAACCTGCTGTCAACTGCAACGAGCTAAAGCAGAAACTCAGTGCCAGCTGATGGTTGTTATATTTTTGGCCAGTATATATATGACCATGAAACAGAGGAAATAAAGGCTTTGGTTTTATCCATACCTTTTTATTTATTTCTGTAGTCTGTAGTAAGGGACCATTGCTTTAAAATCCTTAGACATTTGGACATATTTTACAAGACAGTACAGTTTCTGAATGTCACACATTGATCACAGTTTCATACTACTACATGCATATAAAGACACTGATTTATTTATTTTCTTTTTATTTAATAATTTGTTTACGGAAACAACTGGAGAGGTCAATAAACTTCAACAAAAATGACTAAATCAAAGTTACAAAAAGATGTAAGACTCTTAAGTACACTAGTATATGGCTAATGTTGCTGTAATCACCCCAAAGTGCCAGGTTATTGAAACATCACTTAAAAGGGGAGAAAACATCTGCTGACACATTGCCCCTTGGGTCAATCCAATCTGACCCAATAAAGAGATTGTGCAAGACGTGAAGGTTCTGCTGGGCTGTCGGGCAGAAGCGTGAAGCACAGCCCTTCACTACAGCCATGCCGACCTGATTTCCCCACTGCTTCCCCACTGCACAGGTTAAAAAAATAACTGAAGTGCAAGGCAATGGAGAAACCTGTCATATTCTGCCCTTGCTCAAGCTGGGTCACAGTCAGTTTCAATTTCCAGAAACAAAAGCAATTTGACCTACATGTACTAGCAGAGCCACAGGACATTTATATTTTTCCAGTTTTTATTTGTTGTTAAATATCACATTTTTCTTTAAAAGGGAACCCCACACAGCTTCCTTATCCTTCGATGACTATGGATGCTCACCACTGCTCTTTGGCGATGTCACTGGGAAGCCCTTGCCCGGGGCTCACAGGTCGCTCTGCAGGTCCAGCAGCCATCCTGTGCTTTTGGAGAAGGAAGACCTGAGGCTGTTCCCCGGCCGTGTGAAACGCTGAGCAGCCGTGATGCGCAGCACAGCGCTGGACTGTCCCCCTGTCCTTCTGTGGGCATGGAGTTGTTGTTAAACAGCATTTGCAACAGTGCCTCAGTAAGTGTTTTCTCCCCAGTTAGGAGCTGCTTCCCTGGCCTGATTAGAAAGCAGGATTCTGTTGCAGTAAGTTGGGGTATATATTTTTTTAATGCTAATCTAGGTGGAAAGCGAGTTTGGTTGGTAGCTGTGGCTGGCCTTTCAGATGGCAAGTATCATGGCTTCAAAGATCAAAGTAGCATGGAGATGCTGCTTTCCCCCCACCCCCCTCCCCTCCAGACACACCAGCAAGGAATGTTTTATTGCAAAAGCAATTTTCTGCACTCACCACCAAAAAGCCAGAAAGAATGGTGGCAGGGGGGAAAGATGTTCTCCATTTTTGCCACAAGCCAACAAAACTGATAAGCAAAAAAAAGTCCCAGTGGTCGCATGAACCAATGTGTGGCTAATGGTGCTTAGGAAGCAGTGAAATGTAACAGGAAGGAGAGGCATAAAGGGCAGAGCTCCTAAATGAAATACAGAGAGTAGAGAAGAACTGATGATGCTAAAATGGTCTTAAATGTCATTACCAATAGGACCAGAGGTTGTGACATAATCAAAGGTAACCAATGGCCCATATGTCAGTAGTATCCTCCCAGCATCAATAAATCCCTGGACCAAGGGCTGAGAGTGTTGAACTGTGTGGCTGAGCCTGTGGCCTCACTGCAGGGACAGCCACCTGTGAGTTTGGGCTGCTGCTTGCATCATCCAGCCCACAAAAAATGAGCCGACGTGGAAGGAAGCTCAGTCAAGTTTGGGATGACGTGATTATTGTCCTCTTGCCTTAAAGATTCCCTCCTATCCCAGGCTATTATGACCTACCTCTATTTCCCTCACCTCACTGGTTTCCTCATAGCTGCTGTGGACAGACACCTCCATCCCTGAGGACATGCAGAGCCTTTACTTTTCCATTAGCTTTTAGAGATATGGGTCCAAATTCTTTACTGGGCTAAATGGGGCACAGCTCCATTGACCTCAATGGGCTTTTACTTACAGCAGCAAAGAATTTGGCATTTCATGCAAATTTGACTCCTCGGCTCTAGTTTGGGTGGGTCTTTGTACTCAGCCCAGCCTGATTATTATTTTTTGAAGGTAGTGTCAATATGGTCTTGAAAAGACCTCTTTAAAAAATGTCAAAGGTTAATCCTTGTTCAGTCCTACAGAATATCAATAGTATTATTTCTAGTTAAAAAGAAAATATGAAGCTTTCTCTTCTAAGCCTCTAGACCGAAAACTTCTTGTGCGATGAAGCCAGAATCAAGCAAAGCAAAATTCTGAGTAGTATTTACAGATATGAACATTTGTGGCACCCTACCATTGGTGTCAAAGGACACTTATTTGTGGCTTAGGTAACACCAGCAACAAAAGGGATACACACTTGAACGAAGACTTTTGTTTTTCCTAGGGTTTCCTTTGTCTGGCCAAGACAAAGTTTCAGTGCATGAGCCTAAATCTCTTCAGTACGGGATGCGAAACACACGCTGGAAAATAAACATTTCTTATTGGAAGGGCTGGTTGGTATTTCTGTCATTGTGTGGGAGGTGAATTTACCTCCAGGGGCAAGTTTAAGATAGGTCTGACTAGAAGCTTTCTATGGTTTTGTTGACTGTGCTTAAAAAAACTTCCTGATATGGAAGGTGGCTTCTGAAGTGATTATGTGATTGTTGATAACAGATATAGTGGGCTATTACATTAACTGCTTTCAAAAAAAGAAAAATCCCACCCAGTTTTAATTTTCATATTGGACTCAGTGAGCTTAAAGGTCTTTTCCAACCTAAATGATTCTATGATTCCATGTGTAAATGGGTCTTGCTGATGCATAATCAGACACAAAACTGTGCCTGCTGGTTATTCTGCTCATTTGGGTGGTATCTGGACTTTCTGAAACACATGTTTTCCCAAATTAATTCTGTTTCAGGTTTATTGGCTAGGATTCAAAAGGAAGTATTTGTGCAGAGCTATAGAGCTGGGCTGAAGCTCTTTGTTGTGCTAAACTTCAACTGACTATGAGATAGCTTCAGGATGCACATTTATCTCATGGACTTTTTATTCAATTTATGTGATGGTACAGCTATAAAGGAGCAAGGAAGATCGTTAAGTGAGCAGGTACATGGATGGACTTCACTGTAACCAAATCCAAATCTGGTCCCTTTGTGAATGTGTACGCTTACATTTTTCATTCCCCCGTAATTTTTTTCTCATTTCCTGATTTTGTCTGAAACTGAAAATAGAAATTCCAAAAACCAGTGGGATATTAAAGTCTTGACCCTTCTGTTTTAACCCAGGAAAAACATCTCTGAAGGTAGGAGCTTTGCCTGAGCATTGTCAGGTCACTGCCTTAAAAGAAGAGCCTGAATTTTGGTGCTTATCCCAACCTCATCATAATTATTAGGGCAGTTAGGTTAAAAACCTCTCTCCTCTTTATGTTCTAAGCTTAACTGACATGAATCTAGAAAAACACTGAAGTCCAGGCTGTGGCTGACAGTGAAGCCAGTGGTGTTTGCTGACATTTACACTCCCATAACTGAGGGCAGAGTCTGGCACACTCTGTGTTTCTCAGAAGGAACTTCTTAGTTTCCACAGCCAGTCCCTGGTTATTTTAAGTACCACAAACAGGAAAATACGAAAACATGACAACACCAGACAAACTCAGTGACCTTTTACAGACGCACTTCCAGGAGGGATGTTGCAGGTGTTTTTCAGAATGAAAGAAAATAATGACAACAAAAAGGTTAGGGGATCAGCTATGTAAATGAACACCAGAAAGCATCTAATATATTATTCTGTAATACAAAAAGAAGAAATCTGACTTGATTGCCCTATTATAAATTTGCTAAAAATACAGATATATATTTATATTTTTATATATATATAATTTTTTTTAATCTGAACAGAAAAATAGACTACTCTGGAATGCATGAAAGTCACATGACTTTTCCATACATCAGATACTTATAAAGCCAACACAATGGCAAACAGGAGGTACAGAGGTAAGTAGAACATCTGTACTTTATTCAAGAACTATTTAAAGCCATATTCTCCCCAAGTGGGTGATCCTAAAGCAACCTTAGGTAGCACTTGTTCAGTCTGATTACCGTAAGCAGAAGTGACTGACTGAACATGCAGAAGTTGAAGCTAATTTGGAGTAGCCAGGGAAGCCCACCTCCCCATCTCACTCCCGACTGAGCTGCACAGGAGGGCATCGGTGCCACACGGTCTCCATCGTTTGGCTACTTTATTCAGTAGTTCCGCTATTTGCTTTGAAATGAGGCGTTAAAAACTATTGGAGATCATGTTATGTGGAGCTTACAGAGAGAGAACTTTGCTTCGGAAACCTTGTCTTTGTGATGAGTTTTAAATACCCTTGTTATTTACTATAAACTGTACCAGTCATAATTCTGTCAAGACATAAATATACAATAGGTACAAATATTAACAATACATTACAATTTTACAGAAGAGAATACTGTTTTCCTTAGAAATGTGTATCTTATTAGCTGCAAGGGAAGAAAAGGCTACAGTTTATCACAGCCATAGTTGCCAAAGAAACCGACCGCCTCGGATGTGTTTCTGCTTGACTTGCACAGACAGATATTCCCCGGCATTTGACACACAGCATGTTCAGGAAGGAAATGTGCGTTCCATGGGTTTTCTTTTCCTCCTTTTTTTTTTTTTTTTTTTCTTTTTCTCCTTCTTCTACCTTTATTGACTCTCGAACCTTTCAGGAAAATGTGGATTTCACAGGAGACTGTTTTTTTTCTTTTTTTTTTTTTTTCTTTTTTCTTTTCTGTAAGTGTGCTTAGGTGAAGTTTCTAAGAAAAGGCACTGAGAAATCTACTGCAATGTGACTGCTGTTTTCCTCTGTTCAAGGCTAAACCACAAAGGATCTTTGCCTCCTGGTCAAGAAAACTGCACCCATTCCTTCCCCATATATATATATATTTTTTATATATATATATATGT
>WTSP01025362.1:0-33602 GCA_025331215.1 Actenoides lindsayi | reverse complement strand
TCTGGCTCAGAGACAACAAAGCATGAGCTGGAGGAAGTATTAAAAGGCCTGACTTATATTTGTGCAGTTTATGGCACTTACACTAAGAAAGCTTAAATGGGGAGGGGGGGTGGGGACTGGAACCTGGGCTCATGTTAAAGCTCTTTTCCCAGGTCAGAACGGGGGAAAGGAGCTTTGTGCACCAGGCCCAAGATCTCCCATCTCTGAACATGGCTGGAGTGAAGGATGATTGCATTTTCTTTGGGGGTTTTAAAGTTCCTTCTTAAAAGGCAGCAACAGTCCCATCCTTAGATTCACCACATCCTCTCTGCCTCTGTAGATGTATTTGTAGAAATGGAACCTGAACAGGTTATTTCCACCCCTGCCCTTTTCCTTAATTGATTTTGTAATGTATATGGTGCAGAAACCAACTGCACGGAGATGAGGAGAAGTGCCCCATAATTGAGAACAATATCTCCAAGGGGCTTTTCCAATGAGGTGCAGATTTCTCTGGCATACATTTTCAGAGCCAAAGTCAGCATAATGAAATCCAGAACTTTTAGGTTTCCCCTTTAATATATCCATCATGTCTAGATCCATTATTGACATGTTGACTTTCTTGTTTCTGATTTAAGCTGCCAGACTCGGTAAAATTGCCTTGACAGCTTTAGCATTTGTGGCAGAACACTGACATGATGTTACTTACAGCTAATTAAAGTTGAGAGCATAATAAACAATCTTCGGATCCTAGCAACCTAATTTCCTCGGGTATTGAGTTTGCTGGATCTTGACCCAAGTTCTTTGAAGCTCCAGCAAAATCTGAGACTGACCTCCCTGCTCCGAGGGTGCTGGCTTTGGAAATCAGGGCACCTTTTGTCCCAGCTGGATGACACGACCGACACGCTGGCCCAGCCTGTCCGGGGAAACTGTGAGTGATGAGGAGAGACAGGGATGGGTAACTGGCAAGGAAATGGGAAACTGTGAGATGCTGGACGTGGATTTCTAGGGCCATTTCACCAAGGAGAAACAGGCCAATGGGTTATAGCTAACTAGCAACAGGATGAAAGCAAGCAAAGGAAAATTTAGACTGATTACCAGGAAATCTTCCCTATTGGTGAGCTCTGTTAGACTGCAAAATACTCTCCCAAGTAAAGCAGTGCAAACCACATTGCTCGAGTCACGTAGAGCTGGCTGGACACGGCAGGGTGGCACAGAGTGCTGGGAAAGGTGGGTGGCTGGGGAGGAGAACCAGGGTGGGGAGGTGACTGCCCAGAGAGACATTTCCTGTTAGTACTCTCTAAGGTCCTGGAAACTTTATCAGTTCATTTCTCCTTTCCTCTCCCATGCCACCTCAAACCCAGCTTGTTTTACATAGAAGTGCCTCTCAGTGGGAAATTACATCCTCAAAATAGAAAGATCAGTTCAAAGGCAAAATTTCACCTTTTCTCCTGATGAAGATGCTTTTTTAATTTATTTTGTTTCAACAACAAAAGAGTAAAACTTGCCATACCCAAATCAGATTCTTAAGAGCTGACTCAGCCAGCAAAATCAGCATTTTTTAATTCTCCACAGTGAATCAAAAATCACTACTCACTTGTGCAGAATCAACTGAAATTTGAGGTGAATTAAATCCAAAATCTCCCTCTGTTCCTACGCATGACTGACAGGCCTTCTTGATTGCCAGTTTCTTGAGTGCTATTGGACTGATTTCTCCCACTTTCACTGTATCTCCTCATTCTGCAAAGTAGGGCAACAACAACATTTCACATCTCTTTTGCAAAGACCAAAATGCAGTGCAAGCAACACCCTCACCATGAGTCAAGCCACTGTGAATCATGAGAGCAAACAGAAGTTAAGTCATATTAAGTTAAATCTCAATGAAATATGTTACAGTTCAAGCACGTTAACTTCCATTTGTGCATACAAAGAAGAGCAACTGCTGCTGCTGCTGCACCTGCAATGGCAGTGGATAACTGAACGGATTTAGCAGCCCGGCACAAGGGCTGTGCTGTGGTGGGGCTCTTAGTCCAGCTTGAAGTGAACCTGCTGTTCACACAAGAGGTTACTGCATTTGGAGTGGTTTCAAGACCACTACTCTTAAACAGACAAAACTGAGCACAAACAAGACCCCAGAGGTGAACCAGAGAACTGCACGCTGTAAGAGAAAGGATCTTTGAGTCGGTCGCTGGCAGGTATCCTGGTGCACGTGTAGTAACTCCAGAGAGGCCAAGAACTTAATTCATCTCTATGGTACTGCTCCAAGTTTACACTCACATGACAAAAATAGTATCTTACACTTTGGAGGGTGCTGAACTGTCTCTGGGTTTTGTAAATCACCACCTCTGCCCCTCCTGTCTCTGCAGGTCAGACTTACTGAGCACACGTCTCCCGGGCTGCACCTGAGCGCAGGGGAACAGAACCACGATGATGTCTCTGGCCTGTGGCTTCAGGTTGGAGAATGTTTATAAAAACAAGAGAGCAAAAAGCCTCAACCTTAGGCCCACCCCTAAGGGTTGGTTCTTTATCAGCAAAGAGCCTGTACTGCACACCGCAGCCGGGTTTCTGGGCAAAGCCGTGGGGGGGAAGAAAGCAAAGAGTAATTATTGAGCAAGTGAAGAGAAAAGCTTGGGGGTTAATACGACTGAAGGCAGATCACCTCCCCGGGCCTCTTGTGAGAGCCCGTGACATCACCCCTGAACAGCACTCACTGCCCTGTTACTTCATTGCTGGGGGGGGAATTAATAACCCGGGGCTGGACGTCCTGCCTCCTCCTGACCACTGCTGCATGAAGCAGGGAGGGGAGCTGAACTACCCAGCAGGCTGCTGTCAAAGCACTGCAGGGAGAAGCCTTTCTCAGAAGCAACAGTGTGACCTAGGAAGAAAAGGTACCGGAGGAGAAATGACTCCCTGGTCCTAGAAAATGGGGAGTGGATCCAAGTCTCCCAGCCTGCCCTTTCCAGGGGCCAGGGAATGCAGCGTGGGCTGGGCTAGAGCCTGGAGATGCAGAAGAGAATGCTGCTCACAGCATTCAAGCCCTTTGAAGTTTTATTTCCCATTTTACCCCACCCCAGTGTTTCATAAACACTGGACTTCAGTTTGCTGGCTGCTCACAGCTCTTTTCAGCAGGCGGGTATAAACAGAATGGATGGTAGAGGGACAGCAAAGGAAAAGGAGCATTCACATTTCCCAAATCCTATGCCACAATCCCGAATTTCCCAAATCCTGCAGCACCCTTCCCCATCTCCAGAGCAGTTAACGCAGCAACTGCACTGAATTCACTGCGGGGAGGAAAACCCCAACTCTCAGCCGAAGGACGTCTGCGAAAGCAGCATTTCCTCCCTTTTGTCTTGGCTGGGGCTGTTTTCAGTTCCCGATTGTTCAGACTCTTTATTCCTCACTTTCAGACTCTTGTTCATTTCCAGCTGGGCTGTATGTGCGCTTCAGAGATCCAGTGGGAAAGGTGCTGTGCAGTGACCCCCAGTCATTAATCAAGCTGCCTAAGCCGGGGCCTTTTCACAGCCAGAGCCTGATTATTGGCTCTTGGGAGCTGCGTAATAAAATGACAAGGGGAGTGAGTCTATTTCCTGCCGCCAAACTGCTGACATTAATTCACACTGGGGGGCTTGGGGAAGGCAGAGGGAGGGGGGAGCTATCTGGGCAGGGAAAGGCTGCGGAGCTGCACGCTGCTACCCAGCCGCTGCCTGCAGACGGAACAGGGGTGTGATGGCACAGACGGCTCCGCGCGTGCACGGACTGTCCGGAGCAGCTTGGAGGGAGAGATGGGTTTACAAACACCAGGCAAAACCGTGGACCAAAACCAGGCTCCAACTCTTCCTCCTCCATTACTCCAGAGCCTGTCTGCAGCTGCTTGCTTTATCTAGGCTGATATTCACACTACTACATCTAAAAATATATATATATATATTTTTTTTTTCTCCAGTGATAGACCTTAAAACCAGCAAGAAAATACAGTTGACACTTACAAAAGTTTAGGCTACAACTTTAGCTCAGATTCCCAGCCTGTAGCCCAGTCTAAGAAAGCCCCAACCAAAGTAACTACCAGCAAACCCATCTGTGTGAGGAGTTCACCTCTCTCTGTGGCTGCAGAAAGCCTTGTTGCCAGTGCCTGCTGTGCTTCTATGGGTGATAAGAATCTTCTATGGATGACAGGAATCCATCCTAACAGCTAGGAAAAAAAAGCAGCAAAGCCCCCCAAACTGCCACAAGATCAAGACTGGAAGTAGCTGTTGCTGAGCTCCTAGAGTCCTTGTGTCTAGGAACAGTGGGTGATTGCATCCTGACACTCTTACTGCCAGGGAGAAAACTGGATGGTAAGTACAACTGGTAACAATTTTCTAAAATTGCAGAAATTTCTTGTTCTTTTCTTTTTTTTTTTCTTAGTTAATAGTTCTTTTGTCCTGACTCGAGACATTTTGCTAATCAGTTTATATCATATGGGAGCTATCAGCAGAGACAGTCAAGCCTGGGGATATGTAAAACCTTTCCATTGCCTCAAGAATCCAAGGAGACCTTTGACACTTGCCAAATTCCCTTGCAAGGGAAGGGTAAGGGAATAAAGTCAGAGCCAAAATCTGCAAAGTCATTTCTCCATTAGCCTGCAAAAATTATCTTAAAACTTTCCGCTGCTGATACCATGTTTTTATGGGGCAACGACAACTGAGGAACTGTTTTGCCAAGAGCACTTCTTCTCATGCTGCTGGCCCCATTTCTGCACGCTAGTCACCCGTGCCTAGCCTGGCCAGCTGGCCCCTCGGCTCGGTCACGGATGGCTGGGAAGAGCCAGGCGCGGGGAAGGTCAGGATCTGTCCCAACCCGCCAGGTCAGCTGCGGGCAGCACAAACAGAAACACCTCTGCTAGAGCACTGAGCTTCTCCTGGAGCAAAGTCCTCCGGGACAACACCATTTCATCCGAGTACCTTTAGTTGCACATGTAGAGTACTGTTTGAGCCCAGCTGACCTTGACATGATCCCTGTGGCCAGTAACAAGCTTGTGAAGAAGCAGAAAATACCCTCACATTTCCCTCAGTGTAGCATGGTAGGAAATGGTCCCAACAAGGTCTGCAGAGGTGCAATGTCTGCGTGATGCATTGGGGAATCAGGTCTAAACTCTCTCCTGAAACATCCCATTAAGGATCAGAAATAAGTCTAATGGTGTCCTTGCCAGCAAAGCAAAAACAGCCTTCTGGTTTAAGCAGAACCTGAACACATGTATTCCTCCATCCTCCAGCCACCCAGGAAAAGAAAAAAGCAAAAATAAATAAATAATAGTTAAACAAACAAACAAACCAAAAAACCAACACAGAAACCAAACCTAGAAAAAATTACCCTACCACATACAAAACTGCCTGAGGGGCTGATAGTAGGCACCACAGAAGCCCCTGCTCCACAGTCCAACCCATCTTCTGCCTTTTCTATTGAAATAAATGGAACACGGAAACTGGGGAAACTGAACAAAGTCAATTGAAAGCAACAGACCAGAACCCCACCACTGCACACTGGTAGAGCTGAATTGCCTCTGATGGAGTCACACCGCTCTGCAGCATCAGAGAACCTGGTGCGTCACTGATTATCAAGTATATTGATCCTCAGAGAACGTGTAACCGAGCCCAGGATTTAGTCCCCAGAGCTGCAACACGAGGGTTGCACCAGCAGCCTCCCAGCAGCCAGCGCTGCGAGCGTCAGGCACAGGGCTGGGACAGAAAGCAGCCAGTAAATCAAGGTGTGCGAAGGAAATTGTATCATTAATTCTCACGTGTGCATCTGAGCAAGAAGTGCCTGATAAAAAAAAAAAAAAAAAAAAAAAGACCCATTTGCCATTGCAACTATATCAAACCTTCTACAAAAAGTCACTTTGAGGTCACTGTTTTTGTCCAGTATTTCAATACATTAAATGCAATTACTTCATTGTTGATTTACCTGTCATTAGAGGCATGTGTTTGAACATGATTTATTGAGTGAGTTTTGTGCCAGTTGACTTGCAATAGATTGCACAATATTCAAAAAGGCTCATTTGCTTGGCATTACATTAGAAGCAGGGTGATTGCAACACAAAGCAATGTAAATGAGTTCTGAGAGGCTCCATCATTCATGTTGTCATGTACTGAATCCTATTATTATTTATTACCATAATTGTACTGTGTTTCCTGGGGCGATAAATTAGGACTGATGGGTCCCGCTGACAGCCAAGGACTGGACTCGCTCTATATAATTTAATAGGGATACTGTTGGATCTCTGCTTTGAGGAGACTTAGGGAGGAATTTAGTAACTAAGCAAAATCTTTTCTTAAAAAAAATTAAAAATAAAATAAAAGCAGTGAGGGTTTTTTCCCCACCCCGCTTCTCCCCTGGCAGCAATTGAAGTCTTGATAAAAGCTGCAAAGGAAATGGGAGCACTCTGTCTTTCATAATAGGATTGTTAAAAAACATCACTGCCCTGTGTCACAATCTGTTTTATGCTCCTTGCTGACAGGCAGCCTCACGACGGCTGGGAACAGAGGGACAGAGGATGACTTAAAGGGATGGCAGTGACAGCTTCTGACCTCTAGCACACCAACTCAAATCCAACCCACAACTGCAAGTAAAAGTTGTTCCTAACCGCTGGCTGCGGGGAACGAGGGAGGTAATCCCTCCATCTCCACCCGATGTCCTCACAACCAGCTTGTCCTGCAGCCCCTCACACGAGGCAGCCGACCAGCCTGACAGACGTCCCTTCTCACCTGGGGCTCCGAGTGGTCTCCAAAGGGCCCCCGCTGCCTCTCTTCACACCCCCACAGTCCTCTCTCTGTGGGGGCTGCGGGCAGGCCGAGCTACTCACTTGACTGGGGACTTTCCATCTTTCACATCCCGTGTTGGTTTTAGGCCTAGGTTTGATATTGGCCTCCTGGCTGAAGCCTGTTCTGTCTGCTGAACACCTCTTGCAACTGGGTTCTCAGCCCCGAGCGGCCAGTGCAGGACCCTCCAACTGCCCGAATGACCCTTCCAGAGAGCAAACCCCGCACGAAGGTGGGACCACAGCTCCAAGGGTAGTTTACAGCCTCTACCCACTGAAACCAAGCAGTTTGCCCCTCTTAAATTCAGGTACTTCAGGGTAAGCAAGGAAGAGTCATAAAACTTAGGTCCTATTTTTAATTCAGCCAGCAAAAACTTTCCCAGTGGGACGATTGCAGTGACGATAACAAAGCCAGGACAGGGTTAGTCTGGGTCTGCTGGTGGGTCGGTGTAGGCGGTCCCTGACGCTGCGGTGAGCTGTACAACTGTCTCAGTCTTGGCCCAGCTGGGACACGCCTTCCTCTGTTATTTCAATGAAAAATCACTTACATAAACTGCTGATGGACGAAAACTGTGGCCTTTTCCTCTTCTATTTGAGCTTCAAATCAGAAAGTAACAGTAAAACCAAGACAAGGGTTTTTCCTGTCCCACATGCCACAGGAGTGGATTTCAAAGTGCAGAGGATACGCAATCATGGCAAGATTTTCACTGCTGCCCAGCATCCTGGCAGTTAAGTATGGGACAGGCTTTAACAAAACACAGCACCTGACAGGCACAGTGCTTTGAGAACTGGGGGTAAAGCCAGCTCTGTATGCTCTAAAACTCTGCTCTCTGGGAGAGCAGAGCACCAGAAAAATCCCATCGTGTAGCTCAAGTGCCTGGGAACTTTGGAAACTCAGGAGTCATGCAGCAGGTATCTGATTCTTCTCTTCTGTGCTTACTGTGACTAGAGACAGTGCCCTCGATTTTCTGTAAAATAGAACTCTTATAGCATGGGGCTACAGGTTCTTTGGTCTCCTGACACCATCTAGTTTGTGACTGTGTTAACATGAAGAGTTATCCCACAAAGTGGCTTTTTACCATTAGCTATAAGCAAGACAGGGGAAAAAGGGCAAGCACATCTCAGGTGCTGGTATCCAGATTAATATTCAACAACAAAGTTCTTCTTTCCATTCATTTAAACACCACCAATACCTGATCTTTCTACTACACTTCTTGTAAAGAGACTCGGAGCTGCAGAACCTCAGAACTGTTGGACTAGAACAGGTTAATGGTCCCTACAGACCCGTATGTTGTATTTGTGAGCAACCAAATGTCCATAAATCCTCCTAGTGGACAATTTTATGGAATAATCAACACATCAGGGATATTTCCTTATAACCTTCCTTGAGTTAGTGACTGGATTCTGCCCTGAGGCATAAGAGCTTATTGATTGGATTCATCTCTTGTCCAAGTCAATAGATATCTGTCAATTCAGGTCAATTCAAATGAGATTTTATTGACAAGAGAAGCTACACAAAATGTTGCCAAAGTGTGAGAAAAATGACAGCACACCCCTAGCTTCCTTGAGCCATCTATCAGAGGTAGATACAACCCGTGCTGTTTTTACAGAGGGACTTACTCGCAGCTTCATCAAATAGAAATTGTCCTTGATTTATCTTCATTGACTTAACTGAGCTGAGCTATGCTGAGCATAACAAGATCCATCCTGCTTCTCTACAGACACCATCAGGAGCAGCACGAGTACATTAAAAGGCCAAGGTTTTAAGCCCATATTTACGTCAGAACTAGGGCAATGCAGATAACCCTTCTGCCCAAGAGCAGTGTCCACAGGCAGCCCAGCAGAGCCTGCACCTACAGCCGTTAGACCATCAGCACTCCTGCTTCCCCTCCCCGCTGATCGCTGCTCCAGCTCATGTTCTCTCTACCCCACGCAGACATATGAAACTTGTCACTCAGACATCAAAGGCGCTTTTCGCTCGCCCGTTCTCAGTGGTGACACATTTTTGGCCAAGCACATCACATTAATAGAACTTGCTGTCAAACAAGAAGGCTTTCGAACAATGGAAGGATTGTACGCTGTGCAGCATGGCTGATGGGCAGATCACCAGGTAATGTGATGCAAGAGCTATAAAATATCTCAAAGACACAACCGAAAAACACAGAGCCTAGTTTTGAAGGGAGACTTGTGGTTTGTAGAGATTTTTTTGGGGCGTGTACGTTTTGGAACAGACCCTGGCATCAGACTTGACTGGATTTCCAAACCTAGCCTTAGTTTAACGTGCACGTTTCCTCAAGTGGTGCAATGTTTCCTTGTCCTGTCCAGTGCCTCCTTCCCTAGCACATATTCCCCATCATTCATCTCATTACTTGAAACAAATTATGGGCCAAGTTCAGCTGGCCTCATAGAATCAGCGTTGAAAACACAGCATGTTGCACTGTAACCTGCACAGAAACAGCCTGCTGCTCACTAGCACTTTTCACCATAAAACAAAGCAGGCTCTGCTTTGCGTGACACTACTCATGTTGTGGTGGAGCCCCAGAAGGACAGACAGGGACAGCTTTGGTGAGAACAAGCCCTTCGTAACAGAGGCAGGGTGAGCACAGGGCACGCACCTGAACCAGCTGTCCCCGGGGATGTGCCCCGGGACCATCCCCAGTAGATGCCTTCAGTGCTCTGGGTGATGATTAATGAGAACTTGGGCTTGGAGCTTAGTAATTGTGATGAGTCTTTTATATAAATCACTAGTAAGCTAACAAATATCAAGAAATAGTATATGGAGAAAGGAGAGAAAGAGAAAGAAACCTGCATGAGACTGTAGCCACAACTCAATCTAGCAACCAGCCAGGTACGAGACCCCAAAGGGGTTTATTTCTCCAGAGCCAGCATCTCTTGCAGCTGTGGTGGCAGCATCCAGGCAGCACACACGGCCCTGGCCAGGCCAGTGGCACTCAGGGCACTGCAAGAAATTCCTACAGGGATGTCAAGACTGTAGGAAAATTATCTTACTGTTGTTGGGGTTGGATCTTGCTTTGAGGCACAGAAGTGCCGGCAACAAGCACCGCGCTGCCTGCGCAGGCAGAGCCCTGGTGAGCTGCAGTGCTGGCTCTCGGCAGCCACGGCAAGCTGGGATGTGCTGCACACCTTTAAAGGACAAAGCATAACCCATTTCTCCTCCTCCGGCACCCAGGGAGAGCCCTGAACCGCTCAGTTGGTGCTCTGGTAAAGACGACAGGGATAGGTCAGAGCAATTAAAACCACCTTTGGCTCTGGTCGTGCAGGCCACTGAACATCCATTAGCTAGTAAGGGTTTCTGGCCCTCAGTGACCTGGCCTGGATTTAAATCAGTGACCTAGCAATCAAAGACTGCACAGCCCATTAGCCACCTAGACTGCCTCCGGAAGGGATGTTTTGTGCAGCTTTGGTGAGCTCTCATAATCTATACATCCTTCCACACATCTCCAGGAATATTACTGCGATACAAAGTATGACTGACTAGAGAGATGAAGATATTAAGCATGTGTCTTTGTCAGTTATGGCCATTATCATTAGCAGACTAGCTGCTATTCCCTATATATTCCTTTTAGAACCGTTTACAGCTGAAACATTTTTAATGGCTCAATGAATATGAATGCAACATTTATAACCATTTACACATATGAGACTTTGGGGCACATCCATCTCTCATCACAGGCACAAAACCTCCCATTACTGCACTGTCACACTGAAAAGTGAGTGGGGAGAAGAGGACCCCACTTCGTAGTGAACGATGAGGACATTATTCCTGCCTGTTTTGTAAAACACATGTTCAAAACCCTCCCTTATCGTCACCACAGACTTCTCTCCCCGGTCACACACTTATTTAGACTCTTTATACTTCCATTACCAATGGAAAAATGCAGGCCGTTACATCTGTTAGCAGACATAATTTTAGACAAATACAACTTCTTATCAAATAAGCCTGCAATAAATGTTTCATGAACAGAACCCTTCAATAGAACTCCCAACACTAATTTAATGAGAAGTATCAAATGATTTTTTTTTTTTTTTATTCTGATATCTCCCCTGAGACAAATGATACTTTGCAGGCCTATTTTTAACAAATGAATTATTGACTTAAACTGGCACAATTAATCACAATATAATGGGATCAGGGGATGTTAGAGGCTCATTCAGCACGGCAGATGATGAGTACTGACTCTTCCAAGAAATGAGGCTCTTTAATCACTCCCAGATTAACAGCTACATGCTTTCAAATTTCAATCACAGGGAACTGGCAGTATGGAATGAAAAAGGCCCACTCCAGCAAGAAGGAAGAAAGCAGAAGGATTTCTTATCCCATGAGAGTTCCAGTGCTGGCTGTCTCAGAAACAGGCACCCAACTTCCCTTGGGAAAGGACAGGACCTAAATCGTGCAGCACTTCCAGGAGTCCTTCCTTCCAGTCTTTATCAGCTAAATAATTTGGTTTCAGGAGGACAGAGCATGCTCAGAACCCATCAGGCTGTTTAACACCTGCCCTTGAGGACAAATCATCAAGACTTAACAGAAAAAGCCTCTTAACTAATCCTCTCCTTAGTAGAACAACTGTTCTCTAAAGTTTTTGCATCTTTCTTTGACAGATGCTGCTACATTGCGTGCCATGTATACTAAAGGTGTTACAGTTATTTTATTATTTTTTTTTTGGTCAGCTCCATAGGCTTATTTCTGCAAATTACAAAGCTTCCCCCCTACCCCCAACTCCAGAACTGGGTTCTTTGTGCCCCAAGTCCTGCATCCAAGAGCATCCAAACCCTGCAGGCAGTGGGGTCACAAGCAGATCCAGCACTCTCTCCTCACACTTCCTAACGATCATAAACTAAGGATCTGTCCCATCTATTTAATGGAGGCCTCGGGTTCTGAGCTGACAAAGCACTGAGGACACTACATTCAGCATAGATGATATCATCTCTGGTAATGCCGAGGACCCTTTTACTCTGCAAAGCAGTAACCCAAGTAATTTATCTTTCCCTGTCCTCAGAGGCCAAAGTTCCATTTTTCCCTAACCCAGAGCACAAAGCTTTCTGCTCTCCTGGGGTGCAGTAACCCCCCAAACAGCACAGAGCAGGCTCCCTAAGACAGCCCTGCAGCTACCCAGCGGATCCCAGCACTAGTACCACCAACCCCAGATGGCATCCCCCAGGTAAGACCTCGCACCTCTGGGCGACCAACTCTTAGAGTGGTATCAGCATCACCCAGCCCAGGTGCATAAGCACAAGGCTGGCTCTATCCCCCTAGAGACCTTCCTGACCCATCGTGGGGAGATGCCAGCTAATGCTCTTGAAGCATTTGCAGAAGGGGCTGGTGCCTCCTGGGCACCAGCATCCTGCTCCAGGTATTGCAAAAGGTACATTTATGCCCCCAGCGTAAAATGCGTCACTGATTTATCACCTTAGCAATCTTGCACAGATACAAATCACAGCAAGAACATTCCTCACACCAGGGATTTGATGCAATTGTCTTTTAGCTCCCCAGACAACATCTGACCCAATTAAAGATTAATTCAGAAGCTTTTGTGACAAACGGTAACAAAATAGTAAGTATACAGATTAACTTTTTGAAGCCAGAAGTGGAAATGAAACAGAATTAACATGAAGGCAAACTGGATGCACGCTGTAACCACATGGAAAGTCAAACCCTATGTCTGCTTTACTTTGCTGCTCTTGAGTTTAGGGTTCTGTCTTTCCTCAGCAACAGTTAGTGACATCTCAGACACCTCAAGCAGAGCTTTTTCCTTCAGCTTGTGCTGCTTGAGGTGCCTGTAATACCCTGGAATCTCACAAGGAAAAAATCTCAATTTGACAGGAGACTTGGCAAGTAGATAACGGGTAAATAGATTCCCAGCAGCTGAGCTTCAAAACAAAAAAAAATGCACTTATAAACAAAAAATTAGCTCTTTTCTAAATTGGAGAAAGGAGGCAATTTCCAGGGTAGACCATCTGGCCTAATATCCTGCCTTTGACAGTGACCTGCATCGAATGCCTCGGCAAAGGAATTCGAGAAACTTCATAGCAGGATGTTCCAGAAACAAAAGGACCTCCACAAAGATGAGAATCACACAACCCAAACACGGCTCGATCTTCCTGACCACTGCAACTTATAAACAAATGCAAACTCTGAAACATATGCCGTAGCATTCTTCAATACGCGTTTGATTACTGTTTAGTGTTATACCTCTAGATGTTAACATCATTTCAGATAAATCTACACTCTCCCTTTGACTCATGTGCCAATAAACAAACAAACAAACTTCCTGGCTAAGGCCTGGGGAAGGAAATCACTGGCTGCCTCTGAAACTATTGTCCAGGGGCAAGCTTCACTGACACCGACACCAACCCTGGTATTTGTGCTAAGGGCCATCAGAGCCTGATCTTCAGCTTGAGACTCTGTGTTGGAGCTGATAGCAGGAAGAAGTACTGATGGTGGCTTTCTCTCTGTGCAGGAGCCTTCTTCTCTCTCTGTAACCATGGGTTTGCCTGGAGCGTTACGATACTGCGTGGTTGCTTCCTAAGAAAAATATCCTAGTAACCTTTGCCTACTTGATGTGCAGTATTAAACTTTCAAAGCAGCCAAAACAGGACCTGGTAATACTAACAGCATAGGGCATTTAAAACCATTAATACGGTAAAAATTAACCCTTTTCTTTCAACTTCAGATTTTACCTGAGTGTTCCAGTCTCCACTAGGATTTCACTGCATGAGCAGCATCCAGATTATTTTCCTGATATATAAGCACCTCTAAATATTTTGGCCAGCAGGGGTGCCAGTTTTCTGTCCACTTCAGTCCTGATTTTTGTTGAAGCTGATTAAGAGAGCTCCTCAAAATGGCTCTGCTGCATTCACCACGTGGCCTTAACAGCTGCACGTCCTCAAGCAAGGAGGAAACACTGCAGCTCCCATTATCCCTAAATTCACACAGAAAAGGGGAACAGCTATTTGCAATGGAAAAGCAGTGGGAAAGTGACTGGGAAAGGTGGCAGATGTACTGGGCTGTGCCAGACTTTTTTCACATGTCTCATTGTCTGCAAGGCAGAAATGGGAAACGGCAAGTGGAACCCGTTTGTGCTTAAACACTCCTAAGCTTTCTCAGAACCAGGGCTGCTCTCAGAAATGGGGGCCAGCTCCTGGGTCTCTAGTGGAGGTCTGGTAGCCAAAAAACATTCTCCTCTTTAATTTATAGTCCTGTCAGAAAGTTAGAATTGATTGGGAAGAGGTCTTGTTTTACCTATGGTGGGAGGAAATCAAGTGATGTTAGCAGCAACGCTGGGCACATTATCATCTGCTGGTTCCATTTAACAACTTCTCACAACATATGCAGTTTACATTATGGTATCCTGCACATGTAGTCTTTGGCTGAAAATATCCTCCAGAGCTCTGAATTTATGGTCATGCAAATACTCAGAGAGGCAAGAAACAGGCATGCCAAAGAATGAAAAAGGAAAGACTTCTTTGTTCCTGCTTCTAGGTCACGTTAACTCTAACCCTGCCGTGCTGCAAGACAACAAGGGATGCTGGTGTTTCAACCACATGCCCTCATCTTTAGCCACGGCGATTCCTCAAATACCATCGTCTTGCACAGACTTACTTGGCTTCCACGGGCAGCTGGAGCTGGGCCTGTGAGAAAAGATCTGCTCTCAGCCAAGCTGTCTGTCTTTCTCCACAGGCCTGGCACAACCACAGGCCTCATTCTGCCACTATTCCTCCCAGTTCTGCATCCCTGGGGGAGTCTCCCGAGTCCCAGCAGTGCCAGCACAGACCCTCAGGGCAGCAAATTAACCACCGTGGTCAAAACTCCATAAGCACAAAATAAGGAGTTTGTTCCTTGTCGTTGCTGTCCTTTCTGCTGCTGTTTCTCCGGGCACACAAGTTCAGTGTGACAGAAGAGGATGGAACAGAAGCTCTCTGCCCGTCCTTTCAGCATAACAATCTGGTAAGCTGCTCTGCTGCACTGCAGTGCCAGTCAGAGGCTCTAGCCTCCGTCCCGAGATCACTACAGACACATGGTGAGGACCCTGAGTTTATTATTCCCTCCTGCCCAGCTATCAGCCCGGGCACGGTTACGCTGCTTCTGAAGTCGTGGCCTCACCACCACGTCAGTGTCTCCGCACGGCACTAGCCACTGGCTGCAGTTTTTGTCATAGTGCAATTACAGGCTCCATGAAAGAAAAGAGAAACAAGCAGACGTTGTTCAAAGACCTCCATTTCACGTTAGAGCACAGCTAACATACAGGCAGCCAGTGCTGCAATCTCTCACCTGTCAGCTGTCGGCAACAGCTTCGGGGGAAATTAATTTTCAAGTCCAGTTTCAACAGCCTGTTGATCTGCTGCTGCAGAACAGTGGGAATGGCTCAGACGGGAAGTGGACCTGCTCCTTTCCTTACTGCATGTTCTTCCCAGTAAAGAGGCAGCCCACTACAAAATGAGAGTTTATCCAAGAAATCCTACCTTCTTTGGAACTCTTTCCTGCTCTAGGCTGAATTGTCAGTTCGTGCCAATGAATATGGTTCCCCAGACTCAGGAAGAGGAATCTCACTTTATACCCAGAGGTACACGACCCTTTGTTCTGAGGAGTGGCCACTTGGAACAGAAGGGTTAAAGCAGCAAAGAGTCACCAGGATTCAGTTAGTAGGATTACCATCAAAACACTAACGTTTGTCACCAGCAGCCATCTCCAGAGAGGATTTTTCCTTGCCAGTTGAGCGGACCCGTGCACTGCTGGTGGCGGCAAGGAAGCCCTGAGCGTGGCTGCGCTCCTTGCTGCACCGCGGAATAAGCACAGTAAATACAGCTACTTCCACTCCTGACTTCTAACTAACCCACATCATAAATTACACTGTCCCTTTTGGCCACACGTACGTTAACTACACTGCAGTTTAGTCACAACTACAGTTCTATTTTTTTTTTTTTTTGATAGATTTAATTACTCCTAATTTATATCAGGCAGAGCTGCACTTAGAATGAAGTACTTAGCGCTGTCACTTTAATGTCATGCTTAATACACATTTTTAGAGCTCTGGTCATTAACTACACGATAGATTTGAGCCCTGGATTTACTATACAGTGCTCCAAGGCCTCACTTGGCTTTCGGAGGGTGTTGCAGCAGTCTAATCAGGGTTGCCTCACACACAACACACTCTGTGTATATGACATATACCCCATTTCTCAGCTTTGCTATCACCAGGGACCAGCAGCACACCTCTCGCTGTGACACAGGGTTTATTTTTAAAGAGAGAGTCTCAGATTCAGAGGCCTGCAAGCTTTCGGCCAATATAAATCAGTGTGCTAAGAAATAAAAGAAAGTTTATGCTTCTTGGGAACATTTATTATTGTGACAGTTCAAAAATGAAATCTCGTATTTGTGAGAAAACTATAGTTGAAGTAGTTCCTGCATGGATAAAAATGACCCACATTCCTACTTTCCTCTTAAGTTTTTAATAAGCTGATTCATTCACTGCACGTTATCACTACATGTTCATATCTTTATCAGAAACGTTAATAAAATATTCACTTGTGTTTGTTTACTAAAGTGCCTTTTATGGAGATGAAATATTTCTAAAATCCGCTCATTTATGTTTTTCACCGAGCAATATATTGAAAAAACAAAACATAATTTGTGCTGGTGAATCTTAAAGAATTTTGACAGCAGCAACAACTCGTTTTGTGAAAACTGTTTTTGAGGAGGAAAAAAAGCAACTTTTTCAAATTCCACAATTTTTTTTTTCATTATTATTAAAAAAAAACCAAAACCAAAACCAACTCAACCTGCTTCTGTGCTTGCTCGTTGCTGAACATTATGTGTCCTTGGTGCCACCTGAGGCATCTCAACACTGTAGGAACATAAATATAAATGAACATCCTAAATGGTGATTGCCAAACTGTCGAGCCCATCACCTTAAAAGGGCCATTTAGGACAAATTCCTTGAAACTCATGAATGCAATTCTTTTCCTTTCAAAGGTCTTGTCTACTGGGTACATTGAGGAAAGTTGAGACAAATGAAGCCGACGTATGAAGTTAATGTACATACATCAAAGTTCTGTGGTCAGATCAAACTGCAGCAAACTGCAGACGTGTTCTTCTGCAGCAGAGCATCACATGGGGGTTTAATAACCTTGAACTTCTGTTTGTAATCTTGAACAATTAGATTGTCCTCATGGCTGCCTGTACAGACGGGCCCTGAGCATACCCAGGAGCTCATAGATTGCGTGAGCTGTTGCTCTACAACCGAGTTGTTTACATACCACTTCAATTCACTGCTCAAGGCACCCGAGATGCCCAGGATAGTGCCCTGGATTCATGGGTCTCAGGCCTCAAGATGGGCATGAGGGACACAACTGACCCATTTCTGCTGCTGTGGCAGGACCTGGGTCCGTTCCTCTGCGTTTCAGAGCAGCTCCAGTGACACAGCTACCACAGATGGGTGATGCTGCAAGGGAGGCCAGAGTGAGGTCTAACAGCTAATTTTCTGAGCTTTCTACAAAGTGCATCTGTTCCATCGTGCTCTTTTCTGATAGTAGTGAATAGGACAGGAAAAGCTCTGCTGCAGTACCTGCAGCTACTTGTGGTGTGTTATTCATCTTCTGATTTTTTATGAGAACATGATAACCAAACGATTAGGCAAAAAGCCCCTCTTCCTCTACCCCTTCTCCTCTAAACAAACCAACATAAGTAAGCAGACTGCCCTTACGAGCACAAGACGGCTTTTACAAACATACAACCACTACCCAAAAGCCTAGGGAGAAAAATCACACCTTTTCTGACTGACAGGTGCCACAGTGATCAATAAGGGCAAAGAAAACAATCCGAAATCACCATTCAAGATGCTGTTACACCATTTTGGCAAACAAAAGAAAGTCTCTGTTGTCAGCAGGGAGTGACACTGGCATTGTCTCACATTAATCAATACCACCCTGCACATGTCCTGCTCTTCCCAGGAACCAGCTGTCCCTCCAGAGAGAGCTGCCTGGGACCGGAGGGGGATGCAGCAGAGATCAGGGAAGAGTCAGACATGGGGGACTCGAATTCATCTGCAAGCAGGTGTTAAGTGAATTCCTCCAAAAGGACAAGATTCATTCTTTTGCCAGCTTTGGGATGAATTAGCATGAATTCATAATCCATAAATCCTGGTGGCAGCAGAACAGCATCCCTCCTGTTGTTATTTATTTTGAGATTTTCACTGGGGCAATAGCTTTATGTTTGACATTTATATAGGTCACAGTGAGCTAATAGCCATCTGCCATCTGGGGACTTTTATAATGAACATTGCAGAAGACTATGAAACAATCTCTGGCATTTCCGATTTGAACATAAGCTGAAATAGGGTTGATCTTTACAATATGCTCTGCTGTCTCTCTTCAGGTTTGCATTAGTCATTTGCCTGGCCTTGCTACACACACACACACGCTCACACATATGGGAAGTGGTGGGCTTCAGCATTTAATACTATCAGTTAATCACACACATGAAAAACACCCAGTACCTTGCACAGCTATAAAAGGCTCCCCTTCACCTGAACATTTTTAATACATTACAGAACTACTAATGACTTCCCAGTCCCCCTCCCCTGCAGTACAGACACAGGAGACTCTGCTACAGTGCTGGCTTAACTACAGCACATAGGCATGAAATCACTCCTGCAAGGTCAGAGCCTTCCCTCAGCATAACCTCACTGCCCTGCTCGTCCCAAACAGGTACCAGGCTGAACAAGGACACAGAAGAACACGCAGAGGTGGAGAGCCCCCAGGAGAACACCACAGACACAGAAACTGAGGTGGAGCAGATGACACCACTTCATCACACCCTTGGGTCAGAGCAGCTGCTCCTGCCACCCCTATTTATCCATTACCTGAGGCACTCAGCCCAGCACAGCCAGGGTTGTCATCAACCGAGCCCCTCCCCACGGAAGCCTGGGCAGGGTGGGTTGTGCCCTCACCTCAACGAGCAGCACAGACCTGCAGTGAAACATCCCTGTGAGGGATTTAGTGCCACGGGATGTCCACGGTGTCACCTCTCGATCATCTGTGCCCATAGCAAAAGCGCTGTCATGCAGTGGGCTCCAAGCTGGCCCACTGCAGACAGCAGGGAGCTGGTGGATCTCCACTGCTATCCCCAGCTGACATCAGTGTGCCCGTGGGCACAACCTGCAGCTCCCCACCCGCCCTGGCGAGTCACAGCCACCTCCCTGGTACTCACTGGGACGATGCACCCGGGAACACGGGTCTTTCCTAGCACCTGGCTGTAGGGTGCTGCTATCAGCAGCTCTTGCAGGCGGGGCATCGATAGAGGAAGAGATTAAATGACTTGCTGAATTGTGTAAGCCACCTACAAGAGTTGTGAGTGAACCCAGGTGTCCTGCATTTCAGGTCAGCACTTTAACTGCGCGGCCGCCTCTTCTCCCACACCTACACGCTGTTTATTTTATGGTACAAACGTGTGAAAGGACGGAATGTGCTCAGGCAGAGGAGAATATCCCATCTCAATTAGTCACTCTCCAAAAAGCCTCCTAGGGGGCCAGGACTCCTTAATGCTGCATGTTCCTCCTGAGTTCCCCAAGCCTCAGCAGGCCTCAGAGTAATAAATTACATTTGTCTCTGCCTTAGCAGCAGCAGCCTGGCCGAATCCTCCTTCCCATGACTCAACTCGTGATGAAATGCCTATTTCCTGGTGCTGAGATCTGTGAAAATTGGTCTTTTCAGCCTCCCTCCTGAGGGACATGCCTCAGCGAAGCGGCTGGGGGCATCTTTGATCAGATGGGCCTTTCTCCCTTCCCTCTGCCCCCTGATACAGACGCCTGGTCCTGGGGTGTCACCTATTTGTATTATGTCTTTCAAGGACGACACACAGAGCGCGTTTGAAATCCAATCCCCTCTGGGGGGGCTGTGGGGATGGGAAATCAGGGAGATGCCTGTACACTGACCAGGTTTTGACCTGGTCCTACGCAGACTCAGGTTACACAAAAGGCCGTGCTGGCTCTGATGAGTATAAATCTTTCGGGCTGCAACTTTTGCAAAGTTCAGCAGGTGACAGCTTAAATTACTCATTGCTCAGCTGCTGCCTGCTAATGCCGAGAGGCAGCGAGGGCAAGGCACGCTGGAGGGTGGCCTGGGAAGTCCACCTTCCCCACTCCCACCGTGCTCTGGCAGTCACTGGTTCTCAACAGCATGGTCTGGCTCTCTGTCCAGGTACAGCAGGTAGCCTAGGTGTGGGATGGCAGCTTTTTGTGGACTGTGAGACTTCAGCTGATTACAGGGGGTACTACAACGAATTCCTGAAGCCTTGCAGCCCCTCCTGGCTCCAGCCTCAGATGAGTTATGACTTGCCTTTCACTGGCCTCCATCTAATGGAGTTACTTTGCCCTGATGTTGCTGCAAACAGGTTTAGCTTTGCCTGTGTCACAGATGCCCTTTCACAGACATCACTGCAGACTGTGGTCCACATGGGAGCAGATTCATTACAACAGGAGGCACAAAAAGATAAATGCTGTTAACAGCCTTATCTCTACCTCTTCCACCACGTGCACGCTCCCTTCCCCACAGCACGGGATATGCAACAATAGACAGCCAAGGCTGTGCTGTTAAATGCTGCTCATTCTTCTCAGCACCACTGGTAATATGTAACACATCTAAGCCTGAGGAGTGCTTCTGGTATTGTTATTAATGTCCATGTCATAACTGCTTCCATAGGATTTCCATTACACCCAGCATCACAGTGTGCAGGAGGTGCCAGCAGCTCGGCCCAGCTTGTTTCCCCCCAGCAGGATATAAACCCAGCTCTCTCTTTGAATTACAAAGAGAGCAGGAAGGAGTGAAGTTTCACTTAAGGGGTGGATCACCAAAGGGTACAGAAGAGAAATGAAAGCAAAGAGGTTATTCCTGCTGCTGGGAATGCACCCATGCAGCAGGCACAGGAGGTGCATTTCCTATCGTGCTCGGTGCCTGACCTGCAGTATCAAAGCAGCCCCTCCATTCAGTCTCTGCACCCTGTCCAGCTCAGCTCCTCCTGGCAGCCTCCAAGGACCTGCCTTGTTCCATCTCTCTGCTCTGCACTCCCTTCAAGCACTGACTCTGGCAAGCTGATGTCAATCACAGCTATTTTAATGCGCTAACTTTCTAAATCCACACTTGTGCTTACTTAACAATATGCTGCTTTGATCAGTGTAATGCAAGCAAAACTAACAATGCCGAGCCCCTTACCTCCCCTCTCCTGAAGCAAGCCTCACCAGGCCTCAGGCTTGTAAAACCAAAGCAATTGCAGTCTTTAATTTTATTTCCTTTATTTGCGGGCTGTTAGGTGCTGGTTCTCATTAGGGACATTCTGAGCAGGAATAAAGCTATCTTAAATAAAAACCATGTTGGGCTTTAATGAGGAAAAAAGCACAACCTTATCAATTCGGAAGAAATGTCTTTCTAACCAGCATTGTGGACAAGGCTGTGTGAAGCCTGGAGGCCTGGGAAGAAACCTTCCTTGTTAGGTGTGTTGCTTTTATCGTTCAGAGCTCAGACATCTGTGGGCAGAGCAAATGGACTCTACTGTGGGATTCAAGAGGACAAGGGCTCCGAGCATTTTCGGGAAAACGTAGCTTCGGGAGCACATGCACAGATAACTCTGTACCTGCTCCTGAGCCTCACAAAACCAAAATGAGATTTCCCTTAGACTTCACTCGAGTAATTCTGAAGTCACTATTCAACAGAGTGCAACTGAGTCTGTGCTTCACACGCTGGTGAAGCTGCGGTTCCTGCGCTGGGACAGCTCTGGAGTCACCTAATTCAC
The DNA here is from genome assembly GCA_025331215.1 of Actenoides lindsayi. Classification (NCBI taxonomy): domain Eukaryota; kingdom Metazoa; phylum Chordata; class Aves; order Coraciiformes; family Alcedinidae; genus Actenoides; species Actenoides lindsayi. The sequence goes on along the minus strand of WTSP01025362.1, from coordinate 12,030 downwards.
AGAGGCTGATACAGTTCTGCTAATCTGTGCTGAACAAACAGCCTGGTGTTTGCAGTAGAGTTGCTTTGGCCTGCTGCTGCTGCTGTGAATGAAATCGAATACAGCCCAATGGTTGGCTTTACACCAGTGTGACCAAAAGTGTCATCATGCCTTCAGAGCATGGGTCTGGCAAACCCGATCCCTTTAGCACAGCTCCCTGACCAGTGTAAACAGACTTCTCTAGAACAGTGTCCCTTTCAAACAAGCTGCCTGGATGTAATACATAGGAAATATGTGCTGCAGACACATGGCTTTGTGATACTGCACAGGATTTTATGGCAGGGTCAGGGTAAAAACTCAGGACCTACCACTTAATCCTGTTCCAATTTGAGCATGAAATCTGCCAACCCCAGCATCCTGACAGCACTCTCCTCTTCAAAGTAGCTCCTGCCTACTCTGGTGACTCTGGCTAGCAGAACCTTATCTTTATTTTCATCTGTCTGTCATTCTTGATTTTTACCTCTTTGGATATGTGTGCTCTCCTCCTACCCTGGCAGGTCCTATGACCTCAACATCCTTCACCATTCAGGGCCAAAATCATGTCAGAGCTGAGCTTCTGCTTCTCAGGAAGGAGTTACTGGGACCTTTCATGGGTCAAGGTTCAGATTAAGTTAAAAAGGCAGGGAGATAAAAGCCAGAGCAGGCTCTTGTGGAAGATTTCACAGACAGCTGCTGTACCACAGTACAAGTGGCTTGACTTAAAGTGCGCTGAAACCAGCAGAAAGTGTTTTGAATGCACCAAAATGCCTTATGTAGGTTTATTTTTATTCATAATTTTTACCCTGGTTACAGACAAAGTTAAATAGCTGTATTAGGGCCATGACTAAATGCTCAATGAGGAGGTTTTATATGTAACTTCAGGTGTGCTTTTTGAGACTGAAAGGACCGATCACAGTAAAAGGTTCTAGAACCGGCTTTAGGGTGATGACTACGCTTACGCCAGTAGAGGAACTGATCCCTTTTAAGTGACTATTCTGGCAATAGCTATTATTATATTATTATTAGAATGGGAAGAAGTGTTTCCACAGACCAGGGCTGCGCTCTGCTAACAGCTCAACATGGAAGAAGAAAAGGCTGTTATCCCAAAGGGCTGGCAATCCACACAGGGTTCTGAAACTTGCTTCTAGCCATGGCCTTAACAAACCGCCTCTGGCACAACCAGCTTCAAAGTCCTTTTCTCACTCAAAAACTTGCAATCTAACATGATTTCATTAAGCAGATGCTAGACAGATAACGTGAAGTCTTCAAGAAAGGGGTGTTTTGCAAGTGCTTAGGAGTTTGCTGCGTGACTCTGATGTCAATACAAAAATTCTGGCAGACATCAGAGGACTTCAGGCAAACCCTTTTCTTTCCCTAAGCCATGTTTCTGTTCTAATGAGTATTTTCACTGTGATAGGTAAAGGAGGCCCAGCAACACCTTCAGGGAAGCGTTGTGGGACTGAAACACCCCACCACACAGCCCTGAGAGTTAGTCCTCCTGGACCAGGACCTCATTACTCCAAGTGCTGAACAAGCGCTGGCAAACCAAATTGCCCCAGAGTGCTGAACAGAAAGTGCAACAGAGCAGTGCAGTTGCATGCACTTCAAAATGCTAATTTATTTTCCCAGTATGTGAGTTAGTTTTATGAAATCAGCATTCTGTAGCTGAAAAGCTATGGGTTTCTTTCCAGGATAGGGAAGGTCAGCATTCTCTGAAGGGAATGTGGGTTCCTCTTGTTGGCATGCCAAGCCAGGGCCCCAGATAGCCAAAGGCAGGTGCTCAGCTTTCAGCAAACACCTGGCTGCTTTCCAGCGCTTCCAGGTGGCCAACCCCAAAAGTGAAGGCATCTCGAGACAAATCACTTTGAAATTCTTTCACTAGGACTGGCAAATCCCCTCTAAATCTGCCTTTGCGTTAGTCCTTGTGCACACGTGGGGAATTTGCCGAAGCGGGCGATGCACTCGGCTTGGAGAGGGGCCGTGGGCCCCACACTGCCACGAGTGCTATTGTACCTCTCCTGGCAGTTGCTGCATTACTATGACAGCTGCAAACCCCGATGAGTGAATAACCTAATCGAGCCATTAAAAGAAACAGAAGCCCTCTGCCCTGTTTGATTTCTCTCTATAATGATGTAAAGTGCACTTTAATGGAGTCAAAGTGGTCCTGGGCCATTCTTGTTAAGGCCATTTGATGCAGTGCTATTGAGTCCCACTGCTAGCGTTCATTACCTCCCTTCAGCTCTCTCCCCTGCTGCATTGTAGTTCAGACTTCCCAGCACAGTTTCTCTGCTGCTACAGCCCCTTGCCTGCATTTTGTCTACATAAATTAGACCTTGTGTAGCATATTGGCCTGTCAGGGGACTAGGAAGAAACTGTATATTGTTTCTGGCATTCCCGGGCCCTTCTGCCCCTGACATCTGCTGTGTTTGTGACAGGGAATACATTCCTGACTCATTATCCGGGCAAGTGGAATCCCTCCCTGACAGCACCATTAATCAGAATCAAGCAGTCCGGCAAATAAAAAAAAAAAAAAAAAAAGGAGAGAGAAGAAGAAAAAGAAAGCAAGCAAAGAAAAGAGACAGCTCCTAACTTTCACTTTTGTGTCATTCCAGTGTCTGGACAAGTAGCAATCTATCTTTCTGAGTGACAGCTCTGATGGATGGCATTATTTATGCTTTTGTGTATTAAAAGACAGTTCTGGCACTGGCTTGTCACTCACCAGAGATCTGAAAAAAAGTTGAAATTTAATTTGAAGGAAAAGAGGGCAAAGATCATAGGATTCTGGCTATGGAGTGTTGCCTGAGAGGCACAGAGATTACAGTGGGATGGAGTTCCTGGAAGAGGTGTAGAAATGCTGCATAAATAATTGCCCTTACAGGTACAGAGAGTTCTGTTTTTCACTGTGTGTCTGTATTAGTATCTTCCCGGGCTGGAGAGGTCTGTTTGTTGACACCAATAGGTTTGATGTTGCCTGGAGGAATGCATCATTCTATGGTGAGACAGGCATATGCCTAATTTTCTGTACGTAATTTGTGTGTGTTTGTATACACAAACATTATTATATATGCACATATATATGTGACTAAATGTGTGTATACAACAGGGTGTCTTTACATGCACATGTGTATTTACATAAATTATTTTTAAATATAGGCTTTTTGTGCTGGCATGCACATCCTTAAGATACAAAATACACATCTAAATATCTACACACACATGAAGACAGTCACGTGGATACATCTCAAGAGGAACAATATATCCATATTTTTAACTGATTGCTTTTATAGAATGTTTACTTCCTACACTATTTGTAACCAAATTTAAGTACAAAAAAAAGGATTATATTCTTTAAATATAAAGTATCTTTACTTCTCTAGAGTTTGGGGGAAAAAAATTGCAACTCACTTCATCTGGAAAGTGTAGTTTGACTCTTAGTCTAGTTTTATGTCTCTTTCTTTCTATTTATCCACAGACAGGCTAGTGGACTGTTGAATGCAGAACCCCTGGTATGAAGATATAGGTGCCCACACTTCCATTTGTACCATCTCCTGCCAGTAGAACAGAGTGGGAGGTGCATGTGAGGTGCCAGGCTGGGGAGCTGTCTCGTACTGCCCAGTTTATAAAGGTAGAATTGCGAGGAGTATAAATCTGCATCTTTGTTTAGCTGTGCTGATTTATGTGCTGGTGACTGAACCCATAGGTATTTATACAGCATATACCACAGTGTATATAAATACTAGAACATGGTCAAAGCATGTCTGTGTGGGGATGTTGTACATCGTGATACCAGGAGAAATAAGCCGGCCACGTTCCCTTCAAGAGCAAACAGGTTCATCTTTCTGAAAGTTGTTGATTATGTGAATTTGGCTCTACACATATTTATGTTTCTGCAGCCCTGATGACAGGAAGAGCCTCTCAGAACCTGCAGTTGCCTATCAGAGAGGACAGTGAAGACTTACCTGATTTGAAGACCGTAGTTAAATTATTAAGGGATATAGGAGTAAGACAACCCAAATCTAAGTGCCAGTGTAAACTAAAAGCAGGAATCTTACCTGGAAATACTGGATTTGCTCAGGAAGTCTGGATCACAGATGGATGCACAGCTCTTTCTTCACCCTGTTCTGATGTCCCCTGGGACAGAGCGGAGGGAGCTGCCTGTTCTCCAGCGGAGGACGGAGACTCGCAGAGGTTCAGCACCATTCACACACATCCCTCTGCGTGGCTATAGAACTGAAGACAGGGATTTAGTCACAAGTGGAGCAAGGCTACGAGCCTCTGCCTGCAACAACGTTCCCTTCCTGTATGTGTTCAGCACGTGGCTGCCTGTGTAATGCCATGCCCAGGTCTCTAACTGCACGGTGCTTTGGGTTTGTGGGTCAGACGCAGAGAGGTGATGGCACATAGTTCCCTACAGCACAACACAACAGGTTTCACTCTACGATACATCCAACACTGAACAGCACATGGTTTTGACCCGAGGAAACACAAAATAACAAGAAACATAGTTCCTATTATTTATAACTTTTGCTTGCAGATGACCTATCTCTCGGCTATTTTGACAAACATCTGCTTCGGAACCCACCAGCCAACATGCAGCATTTGCTTCTAATTAATACAAATTTGTTTCATTCCCAAGAGTCAGCAGGTTTCACTTCCCCTCTCCTAGACAATTGGCATCAGCAGCAGTCACCCTACCACACCTAGCAAATCTTGACAATAACCACACTTGAGACTATAAATCCAGGGCAAAATCCCAAAAGCTTCAAAAACTGCCAGAGTTCTTGGCTAAACCCAGGAATGGTGTTGACTTGCAGGCCCAGCTGGATTGTTACTATCATCCTCTTGGACTCTTTTTTTCCTTCCTGAGGATAGTATATCTCCTCTTCTGATCCACAGGGATATTTCAGCTCGAGCTCGTTACAACACTTAGAGGTAACAACGTGTTTCCAATATATTGACTGAGCACTATGGATGGACAGAGAGGGAACTGCTGTTACTCATGAGCATTTGAAAACTCACCAGCCCAGGATCACAGCACTGGTGTTCTGATAGAGATGGAAGTCACAAGAAGGCCTATGACTGTGCACTGACTTAATCTGGAAAAGTTCCCTAATGGGATGACATCACAGCAATCCCAGGCGATGAGCTGTCCCTTCAGGGTGTGAAGTTGTGGAATAAACCTGTTCTTTCAAGATTCAGAGCTTAAATTTCAAAGTAAGATGTGTGTGTAATTCCCTCGGGCTCCTTTGAAACCCCAGACGGTGTTTTGAGAAGGAACTGGTCATTTTTCTACTTCCAGTCTCAGTATGGTAGAGGTTGTGGACTGGCTTTTTAAAAATGTTGATACGTTAAATTGAAATTGGCTGGGATGTAGGGCAGGCTGCAGTTAGTAGGGAAGTATGTGGAGGGGTTTCTCTTCACTGGCTTTTAGAGGCATGTCGGGCTGATCAGTAACTGCTCCAGAAGGAAACACAATAATAATCACTCATAATAGCCAGGCACACAAGAAAAGGAGAGTCTGTCTTATTTGTCAGTCCTACGGTGTCTATCTTCTTGGAATTGTACACTGAAATAAAGATATCCAAGACTGTACCTCAGCTGGGGTAGAGGGTGTAAATTTTCATAGCTACAGCGAAGACAATTTATACCTGCTAAAGATCTGCCCCTTGATCTCCAAAGCCAAAGGAACATAAGCTCTTGCGTTTTAAGTGTGGTAGTTGGAATGTTTAATTCTATTCTGTCGTCTGTCAGAACAGCAGGCAGAGGGAAGGAATGTATTGGTGTCATATGGAAACCACGGTTTGATGACGGACAAAATTAAATCCTTGCATTTGGACATAAACCATGGCAACACAAAATATGTAGCAAGTCAGGCTTGGTTTTCAATACTGAAAACACAAGGCCCCACTTGGCAGGCTGAGGAGGGGATATTAGTCAGATTTAGACATGGTTTTCTTTGTTTTATTGAAGGATAAATAATTATGTGCTGAGATATTCCAGACTCATGTTAACACAGTTGTGTGTGAACCACAGCAGAGAATGTTGTGAGAATAGGAAGGACCGAAGGTCCTTTAACTTCCAAAGTATCTGGGAATGCTGGAAAAGTTTTGGGGTTTACTTCTGGAAAACAATCCCCAAATTTACTCAAAATATATCTGACATGCTAATCTCCAGAAATTAAACCTTCCAGGAGCTTGCTTTCTTGACATTCTTCAGTTAACATACTGATTCAGCACACAGCATGTCTCCCTGCAGCATCCACTCAGCTCTCCTGCTCCGGCTGCAGCTGGAGATGCTCTCTGAGCAGCGGGTCAAGCGCTCAGCTCCCACTCTGGGGTCAGTAGCTGAGCACACACCCAGGGGGGGTCAGGGGATGCGGCACTGCCACGCTCACAGCAGAAAGGCAGCACTTCTTCCCTTTTAATGCTTTTTACAACCTGAAATCCAAGCAACACCTTGTGGATGCACAAGATAAAATTACTAAGTAGAGGGTGTAGCAATTCGGTGCTCTAGCAGACACAACGTGTCTTGTGCAGGCAGCCAGCGCAAGGCCTGTGTTCCAAAGTGGGATAGATGGTCTTATCTGCCATAGCAGGCAATGAACAGGCTGCATGAAACTGTGGGGCCATCTCTGTGGTGGCACAGGCCTTATGCTGGTCCATCCGAACAGCTCTATCTTCACCAACCCGGTACTGCAGTGTATGAACCATGCCTCTCTTCCTTTGCCAGTATCCCCACCCCAGCTTCCATTTCCTGAAGTGATTTATGATCTTTTGTGCAGTGCAGTCTGCATTTCTCTTGCCTGACAGCACTAATGAAGCATGCAGAGACCTGACAATATCAACTGGTCTTAGTCATTCACATTTCTCTTTCCTGGTCAGCCTCCTTTGCTGCCAAAATACTTCAAAAAAAGAAAAGTGGAAGGGAAAAGTCTCCATTTGCTGATGAAGTTCTGGATCTGCCTTTTTCTAGAAAAAAGCTGCTCCAGTGCCTGCCCTCTGAGTTCTGATTTGCAACCCAGCCCCCGATCGCTGAGGATGCTGCTCTCCATCTTGCACTGTCCTGTTGCACTCACAAGAATAAAATGGAACTTGTAAATCCCCTGTTGGAAAAGGCGACGGACATAAATGTCAGCACAGCAGAGTGAGTTTAGTAGAGACGAAATCAAGCTGAGTAGCACAGATATGGCATGGAGCTGGATTTCACATTTCACTGACGCTCTTGGTCCAGAGGTTTGCTCATTAACAAGGCTATGATTCTGTTATTGAAACTCATGGTAAGTGGTTCCTTAGGCAAAGATCCAGCAAAGCACTTAGGCAAATTCATAAATTTATGTCCCATTGACTTCTGTGCAACTATTTATATGCTCTAAGTCATGCATGTCTTAAATGCATTTCCAGATCAGGCCTTGTACTCAACAAATAGTCTTTCTGCAGCGTCGTAAACCCCAAGCTTTCAAAATTCATGAGTTCAAGCTCTCATTTCCCCTATGCTACCATAACTGCAAAGCAGAATGCAAATTCAGAATATGCTTTTTTAAAGAAAAGTCTTAGTTCTGAACTTCTAATTCTAGTAACTCTGGATAGGGGCCTAGCTTTGCCAAACGGAAAGAGATGTAAAGAAGGGAAATTATGACTGTCATCTATAAGTTCATGTCTTTAGGAGATGAGATTCTTAACAGCGTAAGACTTGCAATAAAATCCCTAAAGTAAGACAATCGTTTTTCACATTTGAGAAGACTGAGATGTTGGTAGCAGGCTCAGGCAGTAGGTGCAACTTGAGCTGTGTTTTGGGTGGGGGCACAGACTGTATCTTTCAGTTCTTGCCTCTCACACCAGCTGCTTTGCTTCTGTCACTGAGGTGCTTCAGCTTAGTAGCTTCCTTGTGGAGTTGTGATGCTTCTTGTTTTCTCCTACTTTATATACATGATCTAAAGCCTCTGTCTAAAGGTCACCTCTTGAACGAGCATTTAAATGTCTTCATCAATAACAAACAGGGAATCAAATTGCCTTCTAGTAAGCAATCCCAACTTGTTTTTTGCACCATGCACTTTTTCTTATCATCCTTTTGACCAATAAGTCAAAACTGCCTCCCACATCCGATTAAAGCAGATGAATTGAGTAGTTGGGAGCATCTTTAACTGATCAAATATTTTAAATCCCAAAGTGACATTCTGCAGAAAAAGATTTAGAGTCAGCTCAAACGGCTCTTAATTTAAGTGGTAATTTCATCAAACTAAAAGCAATGGTGATTTATTTTTAATTATAATCATTATTTCAATGCAGGAAACTGAGCTGTAAGAAGGGTTTGCATTTCCTGTTTGTCCCAGCCCTGTGCAAAACCTGCTTCCGAGGTGTAAGCTCTGTGTGATAGTCTGGCTTTACTCTGCTGTGCTTTTGGACAATCTTGCATTAAATACTCTATGCATATGATTATTACAAAGCAGACTTGCTTTGTGCTGGTGCTTTTGCCCTCCCCTCCTGACATCCCATCTACATACACGTACTCTCTGCTCTCCATCTTGTTGCCTCTCTGCTCCAGACTGAGCGATGACCCATCAGGGGACCAGTGGACACCAATGAGGAGTAACCAGCAGGAGAATTTAGAACACTCCAAACTTTTCTCCTACTTCTTCACATGTGGCTTTTCAGAGCCTGAGCTGTCAGGGGCTGCAAGAGACAAACGTGCAGTTAAACTCTCAGAGAAATATGCCTTGATGAAAATCTCTGGACAAAAAAAACCCAGGGCTTTTGATATTTTGTGGGATTTGGGCTTCTTGCTACTTTCCACCAAATGAAGCCTTTGAGGAACAGATTAACTTTGTCCACTGGAGAACTTCAGCTGCAGGAAACCCCAGTCTGTTGCAATTGCTCCATTTCCCTCTGACAAGCCTCTTCACCCCCTAAGGCCCACAACCCACATTACGCTCTCCTGCTCTCAGAAGGGTCACTTTACATTGCGTCATGGTGTAAATGGAAACCACCCCATGTCACAGGGTGAAATATGAGCTCACCAGGCCACTCGTTCCCTGACTGCACTACTGTAGAAACAGCTTATTTCTGAATTAGGAAGAAAACATCGCAAAGCTTAAAATCACAGATTTGCCTTTTGCCTGTGAAGCTGCAGGGGGAGGGTGGATACACTGGGAGGGGTTGCCAAAAGGTACCAGTCCAGACACTGCTGTAGTTTTAATGTTCTGGAAGAAGGCCTGTCCATTCCCAGGTCACCTCTTACCATCTTCTATGACTACATTTTTCATTTTACTGGCCTCATTGTAAAATATCTGATGCAAACCTCAGCAAGAAAATTAGGCCCATAAGGTTGAGAGTTAAGATCTCAAGTGCTGGATTTCATAAAGCAAAGAGATTAAATGCACATTGACATGTGAAACTGAACATACCCACAGGCTATTGAGTATGTTCCCCAAATCTGAAAGGATCCACAAGCAAGCCTTAATTTTCATCCTCCCTGTCTATTAGCACCCAGCCAATACACCTCATAAAGTCTATAGAGACAAGGTATTATAAAGATCACGCAGCCCAGGGAAGTACAAAAGTGATTTAAAATGTTCCAATCTCATTAATCTGTTTCTTCTCCCTAAAGATGTTCAAAGCCCAGGTCTGATCCTTAGCTGGCAAGTGAAGTAGAAAAGCACTTAAATAAGACCTTAAATTTAAGCTCATGCTTAAATTCTATTTACCACAAAGTTCATTTCAAGATAAATTCATGCTAAAACATTATTTCTAAGCAAAAAAAACCCCTCACTTGAGCCAGAGCCTTTGCAATATAAACAGAGCTAATCTGTAGTAGATGAGGCTTTTCTGCTTCGGGACTTTCTTCCCACTCTTCCGAGCCTCTTTCATCTATTAAAGGGAACACAAATTGTGGCTTTGGTGACTAGCCTTAGCAAACCAATCCCCCCTGGATTTTGCATATTCAACTAAACTGCTGAAAAAATCACAGCAAATCAGTTTGTCACCAAGCTGTAACACAAACAAACAAACAATATATTGCTATAATGTTTAGTCGAAATCTGGTGCACTTGTTTACAGCCCAGAAACTCAGACCCATTTTCCTGATCCCTTTTTTACCCCTGTGCTTACTCAGGAATTGCAAGTATTGCACTGGTTTCTTACCCTAAGGAGAAGATACCTGACTGCCAGTGCTCATTCTCCAATGGAATGGGGAGGTCTCCACACACCTTGATTCTTTTTCCCAGATCCACTGCTAATGATCATTTCTGCAGTTTGGGGGAAGCCAATAACCTCTCTGTGTGAACTAGGTCACTAGGCAGATACTAATTTTGTGGAAGCTGGTCAATGTTTTACTGTGCACTCGGCCACTCCTACCTCAGTCACAGCACAGTCCCACTCCACGTCCCTAGGCTTTGTACATTCGAAGAAACCAGTGCAAATGTTTGCAATGGTAAGCAAGACTCAGCCAGAGTTGTAACTGGAGGTACTACATGCATGCCAAACATTGCATTAGTATCGTTATTGCTATTGACAGTATAAATGGCAGCACCATAATGGGACAACAGCATCAGGTCTCAGGGAGGCAGAGGGTAAGGAGACATTAATATGTGCAGTCAACTTACATCTTGCACTATGAAAGTGTGCTGGTATGAGTGGTTCTGACACCTAGAACATAAACCAGATGGCCCCTTTCTTACGCCATATCATGCAAAAAGAGATTTGAATTAATTCATGTAGAAATCATGACAATTCTGTTACTGTTGGAACTCGGTATAGCGGACAGAGTGGCAGTAGATTATGCTGAATTTTTAACTTATAAAATACTAGTGACAGATGTCACTGCCTGTACTCCTTTGCTGCTTCCCATTCTTTCTCCATCCCCTAGTGCCCTTCTCCAGAACAGTAACTTTGGACGACGTTGCTTAAAAACTTGATTTATATGAAATCTAGTTCAGACCTTTCTCAAAGCCTGTGCGTAAAGAGAAATCCGTCAAACCCAAAAGTGTCTGCCTGAAGATGCTGGGGTAATGGAGATTTCCTTTCTCAGTGAACTCCATCAACAGCCCTTTCTGAAATTCCATCCAAAATTCATTAAGTTTTTTTTACTGGCCACAGGGATCAATGAACTATGCAAGCAGTGGTGCCTTCCACAAAGAGCTTGCATCTGGAGTAGCTGAGCCGCAGCAGGAGATGGGGATATTGTCACCTGCCCGACGCTGAGGCACAGAGGCAAAGGTGCTTTGCCCGGAGTTACTCTGCCCAAGTCCCCCAAGTCCCGTGCTCCAGGATGGCCTCGCATGGGTGCCCACCCAGCAAGGTGCCAGGGTCACCCCCTGAGCAGGGACTTTCTGCCAGGGCATTGCTGGCAGAGCCGCCCCGGCTTGGAGCGCTCCATCCCCAGGGCCCCGCTCCTGCGCTGCCGTAACGAGATCCCGGGCTGCTCCCTGATCTCCGCACTTCACACATGCCTCCTCACTTCCATTTTTCAGCGCCTTCTCCACACAGCATGTCTCCTGCTGACACACCCCTGTCAGCTCCTCCATTGTGTGGCCAGCAGCGTCTTTCAGCACATGAGCCCCAGCCAATATGGCTTAAACACAGCGAGTGGGGCGGGGGGAGCGGGAGGGAAGCCTCTGCCACCAGCGTGTCTGTGTTTGCGGGGGTGGGGGGGGGCCTTTCTGCCACACAAAAGCACAAGTGGTTTTGTTCAAGCTGGCAGAGGCTGGCTGTGTTGAAGCTCCCTTTCATCAGTGGGTATTAGGCCCAAATCGCTGCCTCTTTGAATATGTACACTGCACTTTCCATCTCCTGTCACTGGGATGACAGATCTGCCAGGCTCCTCCGGGGCCTGGCACCTGGGGCGCGCGGCAAAGCCGGCTTTTCAGCTAAGAGCACACAAGGCCTTTTTTTTTTTTCTTGCTTTTTTTTTTTTTTTTTTTTTTTTCGGGGGGGGTTTCTCCCCCTCCTCTCTCCCCCCCCCCCCCCCCCCCCCCCCCCCCTCATCTACACCTCTTTCCCTCCGACGGCTCTTTCCCCC
>WTSP01025361.1:110234-129619 GCA_025331215.1 Actenoides lindsayi | reverse complement strand
CCCCCCCCCCCCCAGCCCCCCCCCCCCCGCGACCCCCTCTCCCCAAGACCCCCTCTCCCCGAGACCCCCTCCCCCCGAGATCCCCGTCTCGGTCGCTCATTCAACATCGCATTGGGAAAGAAGGCGAAGCGAGCCCTGCCACAGAGCGTTTGTTTTGCAACAGCGGCCTGGCCCCCTCCTCCCCCCAGGCTGGCGGGCGGGTGTCTGATGTCCCTTGGAGCTGCAGCCGCTCTGCCAGCCCGGGGACTGTCAGCGTTTGCTGCGGAGATGCCACTGGAAAGAGCACGTCCAAAACTCCTGTGGCACGATGCTGGCGTGTGGAGCGGCTGGCTGCAAGCACACGTCCCGGCTGCTTGCTCAGGTCCTTGAAATTATATTAGTTAGAAAAGGAAGAATTTTTAAAATACCATTTGACTTAAAATACATTTGGCTGGTCTGAACGCAGAAGCCTTTGGTGTTAGTTATATTCCTGCTTCGAAGCCATAATCGTGCCTGCAGCCCCGGTGGCAACGTGACCTGTAAAAACCCACCTTGCATCCTGTTAAACACAGCCCACCCTGTGATCGTGGAGTCCGGAGCAGAGAACTGCGAGCGTGGCCACACATGAAATCAATGTGTGACCATAACATCAAAGTCTCTTTCTGTTTTCTGATGTATTTTGTATTTATCTAAGCGACCATGAACATCAGCTACTCCGAAAGATTGTTTTGCAACTTTGAAGGCAAATCTTAGCTGCTGGAAAGTCCCATTTTGGTTTCAGACCTGGCACAGCCATCCCTCTTCTGTCTCAGCTCAAGCCTTTAAATTAACCGCACGCTGCAGATACAGTGGATGTTGGAGGTGGTGTTGATATCTAGATTGCTGATAGCCTTTGGATTTAAGTGAAAACTTGGACTCGGGGCTCGATCAAAGCATTAAGCTTTTGTTAACATTTGTAGTGGGGTTTGCAAAAATGTGGCCATGACAGTTGGGCAGTTTGCTGGATGTTGAAATCATAGAAAAACAGACTGCTTCAGAAAAAAACCATGTGTGTGCATTAAAAATAGACCTTTAGATCAGTAACTGTTGAAGTGTAGCTGACAGTGTAGTTCTACCATCTTGATTTTTTTTTCCATGTAGCATGCTGGTTTAGAAAAACAGAAGCTTGCTTTCCATTGATGAGCAAGCTTCTGTGTTTGAGTAGTGCTTTTGGCTTGCAGGCCTTTTCAGGGCTGTAAGTAATATTGACTGAGTTGGTTGGACATGGTCTTAGTATGAGATCTGCCCTTCATGGAGGGTAGCCTCCTTCTAGACAGGCCCATTAGCAGCTCAGTAGAAGCTGTGATCTACCAGATCCATCCTGTTTCTCTCTTGCACACGTGCATGCACGTGTGGACGCACTCAGTGTGCTCTTCCAAGATGTTCCACAACTAGAGGGAAGCAAACTGCATGGTTTTAACACCAAATACAAACACCCTCTTATACAGGATGAAGGAAAGGAATTCATTTGCAGAGGTCACCGTTCCCTGTGTACAGAAAGAGATGGTCAGGCACACTCGGACAAAGAAGTCAGGAGTCTCCATACTCCTTTCTCCCATGCTCCAAAATCCTACGTTCCCCCCATAGTGCCCTTGGCGGTTGCAGAAGTCTGAAACATAACACCAGGGCTTGCATTTTGCTTAGCAAGCAGAAGCTGAGGGAAATCCAGCTGAGTTGGCTGTGAAAGGGTGGATGAGTGCCACTTCCCTTGTCTGGGCATCCCGGTTTCTTTGCCATGGGCTTCAGGTTATGTTTCATCCCTGTATGAAATGATGCCTTGGGACATGCCCTAGGAAAATGAGCTTTTCTCAGTGTGGATATAGTACCCGTGTCCTACTCAGACCACTAAAATACGTTGTTAGTGAGGAAGTAGGAGCGTCAGAGGTGAGCCTTTCAGCAAGAATCTGGGCATAGGGTTCAAAGGTAAGGATGGCCAAGTACCTCTGAGCTTCAGCGCTGGGGGAGGCAATGATTTTGGAGCCATTTTGAAGAAAAAGTCTAATCTAGATAGTTGGTCATTAACTGACTGTTAATATGAGATCTTACAAAAACAACTTTCTGTTTGTCTCAAGTTTGACCCAAAATCAGAAGATTTTGGGATGAATTCATTCTTTTTTGAAGTTCTGGCTTCAGTTCTTCTCTAGCAGAACAAGTCCTGCTCAAGCCTCTCAGATCACTTCACAAGCAGTTTACAACAGCCATTTGCAGGAGATAATGTAATTCTTTTTCTCATCTGAGAGTCTAGAGAACTGAGATAGAGTTCAAATGACCTATCCAAAAAGCACAGTAAATTAGCATAAGAAATGAGACAGAGAAACAAATTATTTGCTCCAGTCACAGGATTAAATTGCCTTTCCCTAACTCACTGCAACTGTTAAGAAATTCATGGGCCATTCCTCTTGCAATAACTTGAAAAGGGCAGACATGCTTTTTATGCCTCTTTCTGATGTACGTGGTATTAAATATGCATTGTAGCTCAGTTACCTTAGATAACTGAGCATAAATTCATCCGTCTTCTACTTGAAATTCTGTTCCCAAATGTAGCAGCTGAATACTCTCTTTTGTTTTCTACTTTTTGGAGGGGTTGGAGGTTTTTTGCTTTTGTTTTTAGAGAAGAATCTTGTTAGCATTCCTTAGAAACTCATTAAAATGCTTCCCTTTTGGCTTATTCTCCTAATTTATTAATACCACAAATAACTTTTCTTTGGTGACCCACTTTCATAGGTATCTGAACATCTAGTAAAATTGTAACTCATCAGGAAGGCAGTGTAGCCTAATAAATAGCATCTCCAGACAGAGAGTAAAAATCAAGACACTTTCTTTTTTTTTTTTTTTTGCCACACAGAGTTCTATGTTCTGGTGTAAAGGTGGGAATTTAGGATTGCATCTATTCTTCTGGCTGAATTCAATTTTTACCCTACCTCTACAATGAAGAAGCTGCTCTTTGCATCAATGTAAATTGAATACTGGTTTGCGTGGGTGTTCAAAGAAATAGGTTTTCTCTTCTAGCTCCTAGGACAACCTCCCAATACTGCACTGTCATCAAAACCATCAGGGTTTGACTAAGGTACTGGGTTTCGTTTAATTATCATACCTGCTTTGTGATTTGCTTAGAAAAAGAGGATACCCGCTGATTTAATGAGCGTGATGGTCAGCACTGGAAGTGGTAGCACTGTACAGACTCTAAGTCAGGCAGAGGTCAGCTAGTAGACCTCCACAGACAAATACACTTGTCTTCATGCCATACTTGGCCCTACCACTTCCATCAGTTTGCAAAATACAACCGTATTTCAAAAGATACAGAGGTTGTATTTTGTGAACTGAAGTTCTATAGGCAGGCTTATCACAAGGGGTGGTTCGTTACCCCGTGTGCTGCAGATACTTGGACACTGGTGATGTTTTAAAGGCAGTCTGCTCTGAGAGTGCAGTCTCTGGTTGTCCCAGCCCAAGAATACTCAGTGCTGACGCCTTCTCTCCAAAGTCTGCTGGATAGCAACCCTCTAATAGGAGAGAACAAGGCTTATTTAGTGACTTCTGATGAAGCTTTGTTTTCCTTTTCAGTAAGTGTGGACGTCTCTGTAAGTGTGAGAGCATCATGGTGGCATTCAAAGGAGTCTGGACTCAGCCCTTCTGGAAGGCCGTGTCAGCAGAATTTTTGGCCATGCTCATTTTTGTCCTCCTCAGCCTCGGCTCCACGATCAACTGGGGCGGAGCAGAGAAGCCCCTGCCCGTAGACATGGTCCTTATCTCCCTCTGCTTTGGACTCAGCATTGCCACCATGGTGCAGTGCTTTGGACACATCAGTGGAGGCCACATTAACCCCGCTGTGACGGTGGCAATGGTCTGCACCAGGAAGATCAGCCTCGCCAAGTCTGTCTTCTACATTCTTGCTCAGTGCCTGGGAGCCATCGCGGGAGCAGGAATCCTTTACCTTGTCACACCACCAAGCGTGGTGGGAGGCCTGGGAGTCACTGCGGTAATCCCTTCTCCTCCAGCTCTTCAACTAGACTAGTTTAGAGCCTCAGAAAATATAATTAGTGTCGTGCAGAATAAAGAGAGCTCGAGTAGAGTTTTTAAGAGCTCGCTGGTTTCTTTACAACATCTAGACAGGGCTTCAAGCTCTCCTTAGGATGGGTTTATAGAGCGTATTTCTATAGCTGTTCTTGTAGAAGTCCTCTTTCCTAGAACTTCCCCAAATCTGATGACAGCAGGTAATGTTAATTTACATACAACATTTAAATAATATATGCACGAAATGCCATTTTTTATGTGGGCTGGGGAGGGGGAAATTAATTCTATGTCATTATGATGGGGATTGAAAAAACATCAATTTAAAATGACATACTTTTGAACTAGATTGTGGCTTAGATTTCAGCTTTGTTCTAAACTAATAAGGAATGCCATCAGTTAGCCCTGTTGCAGGACTTATTAAAAATGCACTTGAGCTGCACACTGCTTAATTTTTAATTGAAATTTAAATTAATTAAGTCAGGGCTAATTAATGAATTTATAATTGAATAGTAAATTACAGTGCTCCCAAGAAAAAAAAAAAAAATTGGTGAAGGGGAAGTGCAGCATTTGCAAATCCCTGTGTAAAAATAAACTGTACTTCTGCAGTTTAACTTTGAAGTTCTTGTTGGGTGTTACTGCTCAGCCTTGTGTTCTCAGTCCAGCAGGAATTTTCCATGGCTCTTAAAATAATTAAAAATAACTGAATAAACCAACAAACAAACCATTGGAGAAAAGGGGGAACACGCACACACCTGTACCTCTGCATTTCATTGTTGTCTTTCACTAGGTACCATTTAGAAATAGTTTTTCTTGAAATACAATTCCTGTAGGTGGGGGCTTTCTGATTGACAAAATCACCTTTGTTTCATCCGCGGTGTTTCTTTCCCTTCTTCCAGGTACATGGGGATCTTTCCGCTGGCCATGGACTCCTGGTGGAGTTGATAATTACATTCCAGCTGGTTTTTACTATTTTTGCCAGCTGTGATTCAAAACGAAGCGATGTCACTGGTTCAGTAGCTTTAGCAATTGGATTTTCTGTTGCAATCGGACATTTATTTGCTGTAAGTTAATGGCTTCTCTTTAAAAAATAAGAGCCCTTGTCCCTTTATGACTGCTTCAGAAGGAACTGGAAACTTCTGTGGCCCTTTATAGCTGCTGTAGCTGTATAGCTGCTGTATTCTTGCTGGATCCAGAAGCCTGTGGAGTAGCAGGAGGGTCCCCTTGGGTAGGGTGGGATGTTGCAGCAGAGGTTTTCTGACTGTTCTGTTTGTTTCTGACTCTTCTGAATGTTCTGTTAATTTTGTGATAAGATTCAGGGAAGTGACAATACTTGCTGTGAAGATTAGGAGCCCTTCAAAACCAAGGTGTCCCCATAGTACAAAGGCTACCAGAAACTGAGTATCTCTCTTCAAGACTTTAATAACAGGTAACCTTTTGTCTCTGCTTTAGATCAATTACACTGGTGCCAGTATGAACCCTGCTCGATCATTTGGACCTGCTGTCATCATGGGAAGATGGGAAAACCAATGGGTAACTCTGCTTTCTTGCTTCCTACACCACAGTGACAAACAGTTGTCAGGATTTTTCATACATGATTTGGTTTTAGTTATCTGTCCCAGTATGTCTCATAGAGACCATCACAAAGAAAGGCAGGTGCTGACCTGTCACAGCTTTGGTGTAATTGTGCCCTCTAGATCTGCAGTGCAGTATGCAGCCCCCTGGAATAGCAGCTTCCTCTTCAGGGGCTGTTGTGTGGAGGTAGGAACTGGGGTATAGAAAGGAAATCACACAAAAAGTTCAAACTGAAAAGAGCAATCCAGCGAGACTGAAAGAATTGAGCTGCTAGAAGGAAAAATCCTCTGAGGGAGATTGCAGACCCCCCGGTCACACTGGTGAGAAGCTATGGAAGTAATTCTGTCAGCTTCACGATTCACCTGGTTCTGCAGCAAACTGGGGCAGACGTATCAAATGAGAGCAGAGACCCTCTGTGATCTGATTCCCCGGGGGAGAACCTGCCTCAGCAAATGCCTGTGGTGAGAGATGAAGGGGTTGCAGTCTGGTCTTTACAGACCAGACCAGATGTTAGCTGCTTCAGTTTGAAAGCATCAGCTTAACCAGGAGTATTTGCACGGGAAATAATTTGATAAACAGGTTGTGAATGATGCAGTCGTATTCCATAGCATCCCACTGTTAGACTTATTAAAAACCAATTCACATTTTCTAAAGGAGAGTTGGATTGCAGCTCAGCCTCACCTCATTATAGACAGGGAAAGCACTTCTAGGGACACTTTCAAGTGATAACTGTAAGAGCTGCATATTACAGTGCGTGCAAGGATTTTCTTGATTTTTAAACTATGAAGCCCACATTGCTCCCACTGCAGCTAATAACAGAAATAGCATTGTCTTCAGGCCCTAAGGCTCCAATTCTGCAAACACGATACCATGTGTAACTTTGTTCCCAGGAGTTATCCTATTGAGGCAGATTTACCCAGTTATCAGTGAATGGCTTGTTCATACGAAAAACTGCTGTAGTTTTTCACGAGATTAATTATCCATACTCTGAGGGAGCCTGTAATTTATAACTACAGCTATAAAAAATAAACAAATCTAGCATGCAGAAACTTGTAGGAGAAGTTTAGCTACTGTCCTGGTCACTTGGAAAGGCAGACTCTTATCTTCCTCCAGAGCAGTGACATTGGCATGCCATTGACAGAAGCCCGTGGGCTTCTACACCTACTAATGTTACAGAGCTGCTGCTTGTTGTGCTGAAATAGATAGGTGTCCTGCAAAGTTATGCATGTCTGTTGTATTTGCTTATTTAAATCAGATAGCTGACTGCCTGTTGGATCCTGTGGGATCAGAAGCCCAATTTGGGTTATTTTGGAAATGTGAGTCTGAAATAGTGAAGCAGAACTGTTTGTGTGTACATTAGCAAAGGTTTTGTTTTCTTAAAAATGTATTGCCACCTTGGGTGAAAATGCAGGAAGAAAATCAGTTTTCTACCGTGGTGTTTACTTTGTGTGTCATCTGGCAAACAGTCCCTATTTGTTGTCTTACTGCTGACAGTGAAACAACACTCTCACTCTTGGAAAGAGGTCGATCAATAAAACTTGACAAAACTATTTCTCTCTGAAGATGTGGGCCTGCTTCACAATCATCTTCCCCCTCCTAGCTTAAAACAAAGCTATGCCAGTACAACTGTATGTTGTATATGACTACAGAACTGTATTTGACAAGTCATGTATCTCTCCACTGGGATCTGTGGCCTTTTTTTGGCTCAAGAATTGTTGTAGCTATGGTTGATCCAAATAAGGATGGTGAAGAACAGGTATTTCTGTCATATTGGGCCAAGTTTAAAAAAAATAACATAAAGAGGGGGGAAAAAACCTGCTTTCTATTAGAAGTTAAGCAGCCAGAGAAGATACCTGCATGTCTGTCCATGACACGTGTCCATAGCTTCGCTGCTGTGCAGCCAGCCTGCCTCAGAACATTGGTAACCAGAGATGAAACCCATGGTGATTACACTTCTCTGCTTCATCACCTGTTCTGGCAACAGATGTCATCCCAGTTGAAAACCAGGGAACTGTGTGACCATGCATTTCTAGAGAGTGGTTTATACAGTTGGGCCAGAGGATTTAGTAGAAACATTTCTGGGTGATGCCTGTAGTGATATGCTTTTCTCTGAGACCCTGGCTTCTTTCTTTGCTCTAGAGCTTAATGCCTGTCTTTTTTCTGCCCCTGTTTGCAGGTATACTGGGTTGGACCCATAATAGGAGCAGTCCTTGCTGGTGCTCTCTATGAGTACGTCTATTGCCCAGATGTCGAACTCAAGCGCCGTTTTAAAGATGTCTTCAGCAAGGCCACCCAGCCATCCAAAGGGAAGTACATCGAGGTGGACGATAACAGGAGCCACATGGAGACCGATGACCTGATCCTGAAGCCTGGCATAGTTCATGTGATTGATATTGACAGGGGCGAGGACAAGAAAGGAAGAGATCCATCCAGCGAGGTGTTGTCTTCTGTATGACTAGCAAGAAGCACTGAAAGCAGAGAGCAGCCTGCTAGCACGTCCACAGATATCCTTCCACCTATTAAAGAAACAGATCTCCTCTAGATTAGGCATCTGCCAAATCTTAAAAGGTATGGTGTGGGCAGCTGTGTGGTAGAGATGTCACCAAACCATACTCCTGCTCAGTTGGAAGATTAGGACTTTGCTATAATTAGGATTCCCCATCTATTATTCCAAATTACGAGTTGTTCCGAGTATTTTCCTTTCCTTCTTTCTGGAGCAAGCCCAAAGTTAAAGAAAAAAAGAGATGAAAGCATTCTCCTTTAATAAATCAGTCAATAATGAGATAAAGATAGAGATGTTTAACATTCAGATTGACAGTTAAGACATATCAGGAAATGCCTACAGACATGAAGACCTACTTATCAGATTGTTCTTCTGACACTTAATTGGCTGTTGTCAGCTCTGATTAGAACATCTTATCCATTAAGTGTTCTCTATGAGGTCCAGGGACAGTTTTATCCACAGCCAAGCAAAGGAGTGTAGTTTCCACCCACGTACATCACCATTGCCTTGCAAACTACCTCTGAAAAAAAAATAAAATTGAAAAATGTTATCAATTTCACTCCTGTGATTTGCTGTATAAATATATTACCCTCATCACTTCCCAGGAGTGAATACCCTGAATTGGAATGTTGAAGTCTACTGTAAGAAGGCTGCAAAGCATTTGACTGTACTTCATGCTCCCTCTTGTCATTGTCTACCTGGTGAAACATTCTCCTGGGCTTTGACTGGTGACCATTTAGTGTTAGCAGACTCTCAAGGTCATGCAAAGAATATAAAGGCTTTCCTGTTACTTAATAACTCAAATAAGAGATATCAGAAGAAAAGAAGGCATATCTGTTTTCAGTGCACTTGTTCAAATACACATTTTTGTGCTAATTTATGTAAACTAAAGGTTTAAATTACTTACCTACTTTCTTACAAGATGGTTGGAGATGTGGATTTTTTAATTTATTAGCAATGTAGAGGGTTTTTAACTTTTAACTGTATTGAAACACTCATTGGGAAATATTTTTTATAACAGATGATAAAAATATGACTGCTTCTGGCTTTTTGTTGTAACTGATGCCTAACTATTTGAACAGGATCCGTGCTTGATCCAGCGTTCATATAGTCTTAATTACACCTCTGGCAAAGGTTTCTTTATCTGTTGTTAGGAAAAGATGCAAGCACTTGCAGGGTTTTTTAGGGGGAAAGGGACAAGAAAGACATTCAGTAATCAGTCTTTGCCTTATGGAAGTATTTTGACAGATGTAATCACCCCAGCAGAGTATTTCTGTAAAGCTGTTACTGACTTACTGCTTTTGTGTCTGATCACTGGCTTTGAGTTTTACAATATACAGCTGCAGAGCAGTCAGGAGCATGGTATTATTACTGTAATTGTCTAGTTTTTATTTTGAAATTGAAAAGCTACTCCTGCCTATTTAGCAATCAGAGGGGAAAAAAAAAAGCATTAGTCCTGACTGTGGGCTGTAATAGCCCTGTCTGCTCTTTGACACACTCTACATGCAATCTTTATTACAGGGAATTAGATGTTTCTAATGAGATAATAAACCACTGCTACACTCAAATCTTTGCACTGTGATCCAAAGGCAGTTCTACTCCCCCAACCTGCAGCACTGTATAGTCCCAGCATGTCCTGCCATACTCACTTTCCTAGTTTCACACGTTTCTTGTCTTAAACCCTGTTAGAGGGTGCTACAAGCTCCCTGCATTGAGCAGATTCGTGACTCCTCCCTGCATTTGCAGTTGAACCGTGATCTCTGCCCTGCACCCCCCAGGCACAGCATGTGGCCCATCCCAATGCAGGACAGAGCTTCCATGGGTGACCCAGTGACAGCCCCACTCCCGACGCGTGAGCCCCCCCGCCAGACGCACTCCCCATCACATACCTGTTGCAGCATCACAGCAGTTGCTGCCTGTCAAGCGTAATAAACCAGCTGATACTTGTCCTTAGCTGTGCCCCAACACAGTGACAGAGGTTCAAGGGCATGAGCATGGTTAGGGACCTGCAAGGGACAATGTCAAATGGCAGATAAGAGCTCCTTCCCACAGCGAGGACAAAGTCTCCTGGGGAAGGGCAGCACAGGGGTGGTGTTTAGACCCCTGCATACCTCTTCTCAGATGGGTGAGTACCACACTAAATAGATTCAATGAAAACCATCAAAACTTGTGGGTTTTTTGTTCTAGGCAGTTGTTCTGGCTTTTCTTTCCTTTTTTCTTTTTTTTTTTTTCTTTTCCTTCATATGCTGTATTTGTTAAAGGGACACTCTGATTAAACCTTTTGCATGACTTAAACAGCTAGCAAAGAGTAATACACATAGCACTGGTGGTTTTCAAGTAAAGGTTTGCATTTTTTTCTTTAAAGACACTCCTTAGAAGCTCTAAATCTGTGGATTTTGCATGGTACTGTGTTATTTAAATAAGAAGCTGTGATTTGTTTTATGCTTAAGGGTCCTTTACACAAATGGCTTGATGCATATTTTCCTCAGCCAGCCTGGTTCTGCTGCTGAAGTGAGCGTAACATGAGCATAGCTCCAGTCAC
Organism: Actenoides lindsayi; assembly: GCA_025331215.1. Classification (NCBI taxonomy): domain Eukaryota; kingdom Metazoa; phylum Chordata; class Aves; order Coraciiformes; family Alcedinidae; genus Actenoides; species Actenoides lindsayi. The sequence goes on along the minus strand of WTSP01025361.1, from coordinate 118,973 downwards.
CTCAGCTAGGGTTTTTTTTTCTTCCTTGAAACAGTCTGTAGTAATGAAGTGTGGCAAACACTCGGAACCAGGCCCAGGAGAACTCCTCAGTCAGGGTGAGTATTGGAGATAACATATTGAGACTCCTACAAAGATCAGGAGAAAGAAGGAAAGCTAAAATCAAGACCACCAGACAGTAAAGGCTGTTGCCATGTGTTGGGCATTAGTAGGAAGGCAAGATAGACATGGCACTTCAGGACATGGTTTAGTGGTCATGATAATGTTGGGTAGATGGCTGGATCTGATGATCTTGGAGGTCTTTTCCAACCCTAATGATTCTGTGATTCTATATGGTAGGTTTGCTCCTGCTCCCACAGAATGAGATTCATGGAGGAGGTTTTTATTGACTACAGTAGAAATGATCCTGAGCTTTTCTGGGGCTTGACAGCTTCTCTCATGCACTTCCCTGTGTTTTTTCCGAGATCAGAGTCTTTCAGCAAGATACTTAATTCTGGAAGGAGATGCGTTCGACTTGAGGTTTATGACCCACCCTAAAGTAAATCCTTAGGAGTGGCTGTCATCACAGATGGTCCTGCCCCACCACAAGAGATCACCATCCATGTAAGCGAATGTCACTCTTTAGTACCCCTTAGGACTTAATTTAGCTTTGACCTTCAGGGATATGTGGTTCTGTAAGTTGTTTTGCAGTGGTATCATCACTGTACAATAGTCACATTTGGTTTAATAATACACTAGCGTGGCTTTTGTATGGTCTGGAAATACTTTTGCCTTAATGTGACTTAAAAATACGTACTTTAATAATGCGTGAGTGAGATTTATGTTCTAAAGGCCTTCAGCTCTAAATTTCACCTCATAACATAACTTGGTGTCTTCTTAAAGTATTTATTAATTGGTGTGGGACATGGTAAATGTCTTTTGTTTATCATGGTGGATGGATATCACAGGAAGTCTGCAAGGCATGTTGGCATTCTGGGGCCCTAAAAAAACCCATGAATGAGTCTCTTCCACGATGGCACGATTGTTTCTAATGCTATATTTACACTTCAGCAAACACATCAAAAAATTTAATTACTAGATTTCAGAAAAGAAAGGATGGAAGCTAAGAGTGGTTACACTGAAGCACAGAAATACCTTTCATGTTGCATGAACTCTGAGGAGCTTATCAGCCAAATTCTGTTATCAGGGGGAAAAAAAAAAAAGAAAAAAGAAACCCTGCAGCATTTGAGTTGCCATCATCACCCTTCTCCTGCTGAAGTATTTGGGAGCCATGTCTTTCATTCATTCAGCAGAAGCAGGAGCAAGACTCCTCTCATGCAGTGTTCAGGCTTGTCATATGTATTTACATATGAGCTTTTCAAAAGATGTTTTATTTCTGATGATTAGCAATTGTCACAGTACCTGCTTAGAAAGCTGGATGGCCTTCAAATTCCCACCTTGCTAGTGCTTGGTGGCAGAGCAGCTGCTGCTGTGCTCTGCAACGTTTTATCTGCAGTCTGTGTAATATGTTCAGGCTATTTCACACCACACAACATTTTTAATCTAAATAAAATATGCGAGAATTTACATTCTAAACCTTTCTTTGTAAGGTGAGAGATGAAAACACCATGCACAACTTTTTGTATCTCAAATCAACCTGTGTGTATCTGAGTTTCTCAAGGACTTACTAAATAGACATTATGCAAATATAGACTGAACTATTCGTTACCCACTTATAAGATCTAAGTCATACTGTTGCAGTCTGTAATTTAGGACAAATGAAGTAAAGCAAACTATGTACATGGATTTTTCCACAAGACCGCTGATTGTTGAAATGCTTAGTCACCATGATACCAGAACTAACGTTATAGAGATTATAATTTCTATATTTAACATTGGGAATAATCTACTGAAAAATACACTATAAAATAATACGTTATTATCTGGTTCCCTCTTGTATTCTACTGTATCTCACACTACTGTTGCAAATAAATTATCTGTTAAAAAAAAAAGACTTCATGTAGTCACTGGGAACATTTCATGATCCTAAAGCTCACGACTGAAATGTAAGGAAAAACCCAATCCAGCCAATAGAAATGTCTAAGAGGAGTCTGGTAGTACGTGCAGCTGAGAATGAATGATTTACTGGGGGAAAATATTCATCAGTGAATACAGGTGATTGTGAAAGAGATTTAATATCTTTATGGAAATGAGCTAAACCAGTTAGAGCAAAAATTATATTGGTATATATATCACTGATCTTGCCAGATCGTTTTAAAACTCATTGACTGTGACGCAGTCAACTGTTTAAAAAGAGAACTTAAAGTGTAGATATTTCCAATATCAGCTGCCTCTTAAACCTTCTTTTGGCTTTAGACTCCTTTATCTGTTGCAGATTGTGGTGTATTGCAAACATAAGCTGCTTTATTTATGTCAGACTGGTAACTGTTATCTTGGCTATTATTTTCTTTTGACCTTTCTTGCCTCATTAGAAAAGCAATCCTTACAAGTACAAAGACTGTGGCATAATCTAGCTGAAAAGCTTTCACAAGGTTCTTTTGAAAGGTGAAAGGAGCTTATATTATTTGTCCCTCACCTTGCCACGTGTGATGTGGAGAGGCAGCAGCTTTCTGGGGGTGTGCCTGGCAAAGAGTTCCCAACCACCTCTCTCCACTCCTGCACAGCAGGGACCATCCTGGGACTGTTCATTCCTGCTCCACTTCTGATAGGAATTTCCATGAAAAGCTCTGGAATTCACAGTATGTCTACAAGTTCACGTTAATAGCCTGTATGTGTACACACACATGTGTTACAGAGATGCACATTTTTACCCAGCCATTGGCTTTGCTTCCTCCCAGCAGTGGACGAGATCAGTGGGTAAACCCGTGGGAGATCAGCTGCCGTTTGAGATTGCTGCATGTCCCACTGGGATCCTAATGACTTGGTCATTTATTTCCACTTATTTCTGAGCCATATGGCTTTCAGCTTGAAGAGGGGTCACAGCTCTCTCCTATTACCATGGAGCTAATTGGGTTCTGCTGCTCTTCCTCCCACGGTTCATTTGCCATAAGACTTTTTTTTTTTAGAGTTACCCCCATGTATTCTGTGGGGATCCTTGCTTTGGAACAGCAAATCTTAGGGCATTGGAGAATCAGTCATGTTTCCTAAAAAAATTCCTTTGGTAGTTCCAGCAATATCTCCACTATTCTGTTCCAGTGCCTATTTCCATTTGCCTGGTATCTCAGTGTTTATCTGCCTAGTACTCCCATTTCAGACTAGAATACATGCTCATTTCGTTTTGGTTTGCTTTATTCCCTGCCTTTCCAGCTGAATGAGCTCATCAGGGCTGGAATGAGATGGTTTAGTATCTAGAGCCTCCTTCTTTGAGCTTCTTCAAGCTGCTGCTGCCACTTTGGACTTGGAGCCTCTTTCTCTAGGCAGCAGCAGAGGTGCCCTGTGGGGTGGAGGGACATCTCATCTGCCATGACTTACACAGGCTAAATCCTGCCTTGGCTTCACGGACGAGATGAACTTGGTTTGCACCAGCCAAACACAGTCTTAAACAATTCAGGAAACAGTGTCCCAGCAAAGAAATAATCAATTTTGAAAAGATGGGATTTGGGCTTGTGGCAAGTCCCTGGGCTCTGATTTGGAGAAAAAAAAAAAATCAACAAAAAACTCAACAGGAGAACTGAAACAATCATCAATTGGCCCTGGAAGTTCTGAACATATGCACATGAATATCCAGCAAGAAAAAAAGCCTAATGTTTGATGATTAAAGATGACAGAGTAGGGACAAAATGAACTCTGGAGATCAGGAAGATGTACATAGACGTTGGACTCTGCTGCTGTTTGCCCACAGGTATTGCTCCAGAGAAACAGCTGCACAGCATCTTCTCGGAGCTGAGTCAGACCAGCTGTACAGGGTAGGATGCACACAAACAAAAATGTTTCAGACACAAGGCTTTTTTGTTTTTCTTCCTTCTTCCACAGCTGCTCAGCATACTTCAGATTTACTGGAGGCAAACATTGCTAGGGCATAAATACAGAAGCTTCTCTAGCCTCAAGACTAAAATGTGAGAATAAAGCTTTGTGTCCTCCAACCTTTTAGCTTTGACAAAGCCTAGCAAATACCATGGAGGGAACTTTAACAAAGGAGGTCAGAAAGTCCATCTGGATCCCTCTGCATCCTAGTCATTCCTAGAGCTACCCTTAGAGAAGTGATCCATAGGTTAATTTAACACTGGGGAAATAAAATATCCCCCAACTCTTTTTACCACTAGCCTTTCTGAGCTAAAATAAATATCCTTTGGTTGAGCACAGCTGAAGAGCATCTAAGGTTTATATATAGCAGCTATTGTTATTGTGTCTGAGTGCTGAGGAAAAAGTCAAAGCAAAATGGTTTTATTCTCTTCCCATTTAGAAAAAAAAGCTTTGTGTGTTTGTTTGGGGATGTGGGGTGGAAATAGTTTGGTCTTCTTTCCTCTTACAGATCTCTGTTTCTTTCAGGTCATCTACACTTTATCTTTACTACAGGTTGAATCCTCAAATGTTTTATGGAATTAAGTAGAACAATTGATTTTCTTATGTAGTGAAGTCTTTATCCTTCATTTTTTCCTTTCTCAAAGAATGTCACTTGAGGATGCTTTAACTTTTCTGTCTGTTTGATGTCTTTTCTCTGCAGGATCTGATGTCACTCTCCATTTGTCTGTATTGCCTGCACAGACAACTGTGCCTTCAACAGGTTTGGGACCCTGTGGGGACTGATGAGATTTTTACAATGAAGCTCCAAGGATCTGAATTTCTTATTCAGATTCTTCATTTTCACTTCAGATGGTATTTTTCATAATAAATCACACAGTTTCCATGAACTTTATTTCATGATGGATCTAAATTTTTCTTTTGAGTCTAGCCCTTTTTGATCCATTTTCTCAACATTTTTCTAATTATTTAGAATTTATCATTAAAACCTTCATTTTTGAGACAATTGCCTAAATAATATTTGTTTTTCTTATGTCCCCTTCCATTTGTTTCTCATTTTCAGTGTCTGAGGGGCCAGCAGTTTTTGTGCCAACAACAGGTAAACATTGTGTCAAGGGAGAAAACTCACCTTCTGGCGGTTATAAATGACATAGATGGAGTCACAGGTTCTGGAACAAGTCTGAAAAGTTGTCTTTTTACATCCCTGCAAACACAAACTTTAGTCAACAGTGAACCATCCCATAGGTTTTGGGGTTACCTAGGAAATGTACAATCATAACAGCATGGGGTGAAAAATTAGGTACTGGTTTCCAGTTTTTCAGTCAGAGGGTGGGAAATCCGTATCACATCCCTAAGCCCTGGGAAGGAGTTTCATGTGATTTGTCATGTACAAAAAATTATCTTCTACAATTTGGGGCTGAATCCCCTCCGAGGATGCATCTACATAAATATTTGAAGGTTCCTTTTCCTTGAGCTGTGTCACTCTGGGCTGCTCCCCTGACAGCTCCTGTAGAGCCACGCAGGGTTCTTACCTCCACCTCCAAGAAAGGACATGGCAGAAGGCTCTAAATAACAATAAGCTTTCCAGTCCCCAAAAGGAAATCCTATAGCTAAAGCAGCTTTCAAACACTGAGTCCTGAAGTTCTAGGAAATGGCTAAAACTATTTTACCATTTCATTTCTGTATGCCCATATATATATATATACACAATATTTACATTTATGTATGTGCATATATTTGTATCTATCAGTATTATATACATTCATATATGGTCATAGTTATATACACATATATGTCTGTGTAAATAAGTGCATATGCACATACTAGAAATGGTTAAGCAATCTTCAATTGCTCTGGTCACTCCATGGATTTCATAATGCGCTTTTAACTGGGAAGGTAACACAGGCAGTCTAACTCTCATTCTTCTTTTCTAAACAGTGGTATTTTCTCTCTTACAAGTATTAACATTTCTCTAGACATCATAAAATGTTTATTCTGCAGATTAGTCTGAAAAGAGGAAGCCTTGTCTGCTCTCATGGCTGTTACATGGACAATATTTTCCTTGTGGTTTGATTTAACATGAAGCTACGAATGTCCTCTGTAAGTATTGAGTTGTTACACCTACACTGAGTAAACACAACTTGCTTTTCCTGAAACATGATAGTTTTCTCTTGTCTGCTTTGTTCCTTCTGGAAGGGAAACCAGGTCAGGAAGTACTGAAGATGAGCCAGTTCATTTCCAACCATGGCTGTAGGATCTTATCAGATCCTTTCCTTCAGAACATTAACTGAACTATCTAATACAGACTGTTGGGGTTTTTTTGTGTTTGGGGTTTTTTGTTTGTTTGTTGCTTTTTTCTTTGTTTTTGTTTATTGTTTGGATTATTATTATTTATTTTATGGGTAGATCCTTCCGTCTGCCTGAAGTGCCTCTGGTAATGATAATCCATTGACAAAAATAACAACAGGGATATTTTAAATTCCTTTTTTTTTTTTTTACACACCAAGCTTTACTATTGAGGTTGATACCTAAAGGACATCTGTATAACCCAGGCATGTGATTTCTGTAGGTCAGCTGGTTTTCTTCTGCATATCTTCATATGAACTTAAAGGAAGGGTAGTGCCAGAAATAGTACCTTGATCACATAGCTTACATTGTGGCTGTGCCTCCCCTGTCCCTCCTTAATGGCAGTAGAAGGGCTTTAAAAAAACCTGCTCAGCCAGAGGTGGTGTGGGTTTTTAGTTAATGATATGGAGCTCCTTGCTCACTACTGCCAGCTCTCCTGGCTGAGGAGGCTGCAGTGGGTGGTCTGATATCCTTCAGCTGCCCCAGAACACTAATTGAAGTTTGGAGTTGATGGGACATATAGCTGCTATTAAACAGGGGGAAGGTTAGGTTTGGTTGCATTTAGTTTGGTTCAGCTTGTGCTGTCTGGTGAAACAAAACAAGACCAGCTTTGCAATAACATTGGGAAAGCTTTACAATAACTGGTGTGCCAGTTCCAAAATATTACCATTTGTGCGGCAGGACGCAGAAACACAACAGTCTCTTTTTTAAAGTCAAACAAGATTTAAATGAAAAACATTTTGTCTGTTTTTTTGAAACCTCATGTGATCATCTGTTACCATGGTAAGAGCTGGAAACTTCAAGACGCCGGCGTTTAAAGAACACACCCCAGCTAAGAATGAACCAGTAGCAAGTTGCTATACACTTGTCTTTTTAATGATGCTGTGGTTCCGTAGCAAATGAAGCATGGGAAGTATCTCCACTGGGAATGACTCAGGGATGAAGTGCTGTCAGGGGATTAGGGTGGTTATGCCTCTCACAGCAGTGCAGGGAAACTCAGAAAGCCTCTGGACAGGGCTAGACAGCAGAAATCTTGGTTTGCATAGGAGGAGGTGGCTGCAGGTGGCTGGGAAGCTGTCTCAGGCAACAGTGAACAGGAATTGCCAGAGATGGGGCAGTCATGGTGGTGTGCTCCGTGCAGTGCGACCCTGCTAGCAGAAATTCAAACAGACTGGGGGAAAAATGTTTGTGTTAAGAATAAATTAAAAAAAAAAAAAAAATAGATGGTGAAATAAAGAGCATGAAAGTAGGTACTTCAAAAGACATTTCACAGCAAGCAATGTCTCACATTAAGTGTTTCACATTAGGAATTACGCGGTATTTTAGTATTTTTCTTCAATTTATCATCCCAAGTAGTTCCTCAGAACATTCCTTACATGACCCTCAGAGCTTCTGTCAAAATCCAGTTGCAAACCAATCTCATAAGGGAAGCAGGAGTTTTTGTTACTAATTAGTAAGGCCAGCTCAAAGATGAGCTCACCATCCCAGAGGCAGCAATAAATTGTTCTAATCTCTGTTAAGAAATGAGATCTCCTTTTTCTGCTGCTCTATTCAGTCAAACTAATGTATGGCAACAAAGCTGTAATGTTGTGCTGCAAGGGTAAGTCAGTATCCTGTCCGGTGGCAGCAAAAATAAATTATTCAAATGACAAGATGATTTGCTCTAAGTCCTCGTTACCAGGACTGAGGTCAGCCAATTCAAGTGTGCTCTGTAAAGCAGCCGAGCTCCTTGGAAGAAGCAAACCTCTTGAATCTAGATGTCAGGGCTCTGGACCAAAGGTCTGCAAGTCATAGAACCATAGCATCGTAGACTGGTTTGGGTTGGAAGGGACTTTTACAGGTTATCCAGTCCAACTCCCCTGTGCTGAGCAGGGTCATCTGCAGCTAGAGGAGGTTGCTCAAGAGTCCCAGCCAATCTGGCCTTTCGCTGTTTCCAGAGATTGGGGCTTCTACTACCTCTGGGCAACCTGGGCAGTGTTTCATCATCCTCACTATAAAACATTTTTTCCAGTTTATCTAGTCCAAATCTCCCCTCTTTTAGATTAAAACTGTCACCCCTTGTCCTCTCACAACAGGCCCTACTAAAATGTCTGTCCCCACTTTTCTTATAGGCCCCTTGAAGTGCTGGAAGTCCTCAGTATGGTCTTCCCAGAGCCTTCTCCCGGCTGAGCAACCGCAGCTCTCTCAGCCTTTCCTCACAGCAGAGGGGCTCCAGCCCTCGGGTCACTTTTGTGGCCTCCTCTGGACCCTCTCCACCAGGTCTGCGTCTTTTCTGCGCTGAGGGCTCCCGAGCCGGCCACGGCACCGAGCCGGGGGCTCGCAGAGCAGAGGAGAGGGACGGCATCACCACCCCCGGCCTGCTGGCCGCGCTGCTTTCCAGGCAGCGAGGGGGTGGCAGCGACCCTGGCTGCGGCCTAGCGCGGGCCGGGGGCGGGC